>RBZT01000156.1:0-117732 GCA_003693705.1 Polymyxa betae
GATTAGAAAAGCTGAAAGAGAACCTTGCTTACGTCGAACAGCAGATGACCAGCAGCGGTGCTTATACTGCAGAGAAACGCGCAAAGGCTATGTTGCGAGTCCTCGGTTTTGACGAAACTGGTGAACAAGCTCCCGTCAGCTCATTATCTGGTGGTCTTCGTATGCGTGTCGCTTTGGCTTGCGCCTTTATCATTGATCCGGATGTCTTACTACTTGATGAACCAACAAACCACCTGTAAGAATTCTGATTCATTGCTAGAACCTTTATTTAAACTTCGATACAGGGATATGCCCTCAGTCCTATGGCTCGAGCAGCGTCTTCGTGCTTATAAGGGATCCTATCTTCTGGTCACCCACGATCGTACTCTCTTAGAGAACGTCGTTACCTCCGTTATGCTCATTCAGGACATGACTTTACACTACTTCAACTGTGGCTTCAAAGATTTCGAAAAGCAAAAAGAGAAGCTAGATTCCGAACGAGCCAAGCGAATTGATACGTTCTTGCAAAGAAACCGAAACCTCGGACCTGACGATCCTCAATATCGTACCAAGATGGAATACCAGACGTGGATTCAACGACGATACGAGCGTCAAATGATGCTTGCTGGAAAGTTCACATTCAAGGCACCTGAGCCACTTCCTTGTGGTCCTGGCCAGGAACAAGCGGATGTCTCTCTGATCAAGGTCGACAACGTTAGATTCAGCTATGATCCTGCTAAGGGATTGCCGTTTATCTTCGACACTCCAGTCAGTTATGAGATCAAGGTCGGCACCCGAGTCGGTATTATGGGTCCCAACGGTGCTGGTAAATCCACCTTCCTGAAGCTGATCACTGGCAAGCTCGAACCAACCGAGGGAAAGATCATTTGCAATCCCAAATTCACTTTGGCGTACTTCGGTCAGCACTCAACAAAGGAACTTGAGCTGGAAATGACTCCGATTGAGTTCATGTGCCACTCGTTCCCTGATGTCAATCCTGGTGAACTGAAAAGCCATTTGAAAAAAACCTCAATCTCTGACGATCCGATGAACACGCGCATGAAGAACTTATCGTTTTCTCAACGATCTTGTGTTATATTCGCCAAGTTGACATATGTTCCACCCCACCTGTTAATTATGGACGAACCGACCAACTTCTTAGATCTGGATTCTGTTGATTCTTTGATTACCGCTGTCAACAAATTCTCTGGTGGTTTGATCGTGGTTACACACAACCGAGATTTCCTGAAGCGCTGCAGCAAGCACTTCTTGTCGATCGTCCCAGGAGCGTTCTTAGAATTCCAGACTATGAAACAAGCCGAACGTGCCACATATTCGTTTATCAATGCGCTGGAGGAAGGCCAAGTCATTGATGCAAAGAATGCCATTCTCCAAAACCGAGGTGGTGGTGCCATCCACACCGAGGAATACCTCGCTGAGCAGGCGGCACGTTTGACTGAACAGCAGAGGCTGGCGAAGGAGAAGGAAGATGCTATCGCTGCTGAACAAGCTCGCTTAGCCGCTATCGCTGCTGAAAAAGAGGCTCGACGTCAGGCTAAGATCGCAGCTCAGAAGACCGACTGGGTTGCTGGAGAAGCCTGTTGGGCCCCTGTTGGTGGTAAGCATGTCCCTGCTACTGTCGTTCGAAACATCCCGAGCATGGGTGTCACTGTTCAGCTGGAATCTGGCAAGACACTCATGGTTGAAGCCAAAAAGCTGAAACTTGAGAATCCCGACACCGGTTCTGAGAAGAAAGAGTCTAAACCGCAAAACCAAGCTCAAGGTCAATCAGGAAGTAACAGAGGTGGACGCGGTGGTGCCCGTGGTGGATCTTCTGGCGCTCGAGGAGGTCCCCAAGGCTCGCGTGGCATGAGAGGTGGTCCCCGAGGAGGACGGGGCGGCGGCCGAAATTGAACTGCAAATAAACCCAATTGTATTGTACTTTGATGCATTCTTTTCCCGATGAGGGACTACCCCTGAAACTTGGAATTCGCTTTAACAGGGATTACTCCACAGGCTGTTTGCAAGAAATTTTGGCTTGTTATCGATAGGATAGCGTGGCAATCTGTTGTTCCGTACTTGGCCAAACTGAGTGGCTTTACCTATTTCGGGCTAGTAATTTGTACTATTCGAAGTAAGGGTCCGGTTAACCAATGTCGCTTCGTTTCCATATTCAACGAGGGGATTACGAAATCCGATCCAAGATCGCAATCTGGATGGAAAATTCAGGATATTGCAATCTGGAACTCGTTTCAAAGCGTAGAAAGCCAGCTGCTCTGCTAAATTCTTCATTCAGGCTCATCACAGGCTGACCTGCCTGACCGGCAGCATCGGAAAACGTCCATCAGGAATTATACCAGCCAAAAATCGGCCCTAGAAAGTCCGCCACGGTGTTTCAAGATGCAGAACTCTATATGAGAGGCATTGTCGTATAAAAACTCTGCGCGAGCCGGAGTCCGCACCACGGCTGTTTCCCGACCTGGGCTCCACCATCACACCATTCTGAATTGCTGCATCAACCATGGCGAATTCCTTTTGGCCGGTTGAGCCCCATGAAAACAAGAAGGTCATCCCCATGATTGCCATGAGCTTTCTAATCTGCTTCAACTACACGTTGTTGCGTGATCTGAAGGATATTCTGGTAGGTTATGTTAAGCTTTAGCGAATGGGTTGCTGAAGCTCTCCCTGTTTGTAGGTCTTGGAAGCCATGAACGCCACTGCTATTTCCGGATTGAAGCTCTACTGTACTTTGCCCATGTCCGTCGTCGTCATGTTGGTCTACACCAAGCTCAGTCTGAAGTACACCAAAGCCCAGGTCTTCTACCAGTTCATGTGTATGTTCCTTGCCTTCTTCGCCATTTTCCTGTTCGTCCTTCTCCCATTCCAACCCTACATTGAGATGGGTGCCGCCTGGGGTAAAGAGATGGAGCCGGTAATGGGAGGTTTCTCCACGTTTACTTCCCTCTTTGCCAACTGGACTACCGCTGCAATGTATGTCTTCTCTGAGCTATGGGGCACCGTCGTTCTGTCCCTTCTCTTCTGGGGATTTGCAAACGACATTTGCCGTACGTCCGAAGCTAAACGATTCTACACTCTCTTCAACCTGGGCGCCAACTTCTCCTTGCTGTTTTGTGGTGGTTTCCTGATGGGCATGTCGTTCTTTTTACCCAAAGAAAAGGTGAAGCTGAAGCCAGGAGAAACGCCAAACAACACCATGCTTTACTTCATCATTGCCGTGGTTCTCGTCTTCACTGTCCTCATCATGTTCATCTACCGCTGGATGCAAAAGAACGTCTTGACTGATGCCCGCCTGTGCCCTCCTAAGGAAGATGGTCCTAAGAAGAAGAAGGTCAAGCTTGGGTTCTTTGAGTCTCTCAAGGTTCTTGTCATGAACCCTTACATTCTGCTTATCGCCATTATGGTTCTCATGTACGGTGTCTCTGTCAACTTGGTGGAATTGTACTTCAAAGACACATGGGCAATTGTTTACTCGAACCAAGCTGACAAGACTTGGTTCCAGGGATGTTTCTCTATGGGTACTGGTATCTCTTCCTTGTTCCTTCTCACTTTCATCGGTGGTAAGTCTATCCGTGTTTTGGGATGGACCAAGACTGCTCTGATTACTCCCGTCGTCCTGATCTGCTCTGGTCTGCCCTTCATGATGATGTACGCTGTCAAGAAGCACATGGTGGATGCCATTTCTTTCCCGGTCTTGGTCGCCATCGGCTACGTCGCTGTCGTCGGCTCCAAGTCCTGCAAGTACTCGTTCTTCGACCCCACCAAGGAAATGGCCTACATTCCTCTCGGGGAAGATCGTGGCCGTGCCAAGGCTGCCGTCGACATTGTCGGTGCTCGTGGTGGTAAATCTCTCGGAAGTGTCGTCGTTCAGATTTTCAACATGGCGTTCTCGACCGCCGATGCCAAAACCTATGTCGAAACTATCGCGTCCATCCTCATCACTGGTGTTCTAACCTGGACTGCCGGTACCATTGCTCTGGGCAAGAAGTACAACGCCAAGGTTAAGGAGCAGAACGCTGCTGTTGAACTTGGCGGTACCGTTGCCAAGGCCTAAATCCCTTTTCCCAATTGATTCATCCAGCTGTAATTTCGTTCTATAAATTTCTAGAATCCATTGTTTTATCATGTCATCGATTGCCTTTAGTGAGTAGTACCAGACTCCAGTAAAATGCCCTTTCGCAGACTATGTTTTTCTCTAACTACGGTACATTGATTTACACTGAAAAGCCCAGCTTTCCGTTCCCAGATATTATACTAACATCAGTTCCAATTATGCTAATCGATTGCTGATTACAGGTCAGGATTACAACCATCTTTAACCAGTTATTAAAACGGGATGTTTCTGCTGATATTCCACATGCAATGTTTTGACGGTCAGATTTCTAAGACAAAGAAAAACGCTTCGCATTCATGCCTCAATGTATTTGTACAATGATTCCGGGCCTGCCAGCATTGTCTCCATTGTCAGATCTACTGAACCTGCCTTACTAAGAAGACTTGGACTGGATTGAGTTCGACTAGTTCGCTGAGTTGATCAATAGGCGCCTTTGCCTTTTCTTAAAAGCAGAGCCTCCACAGCCAGTGCTTCTTCTTCCGATTCCCGGAGGTGGTCATCGTTTCACCCGTCGTCGCTGAAGGTTAATCAACGTACCCTAGTTTCACCAGCTGCACCGCCTCGATGGAAATAACTAACTACCGACCCGGTCTGCTCAGGTAACCGTGAAGATCTGTCATCTTGACCAACGTTTCGAATGCACACCGACGGAAGGCTTTTGGCTGATGATGTCCAAGAAACTGGGCTCTGGCGGTCTTTGCGACATCAATCTGCTGAATACTCCACATAGAAGCTTCGAAGAGTTGCTGAAGCCTACCGTTTGAACAGCTGATTTTGTTCTCTTTGCTGAATGATGTGTAACGATTATATCCTGTGGTAGGACGACCCTCCTCTTTGCACGGACAAATGTTTTAATGATTTTAATGTCGCGTTATGGTCCAGATAAATGACGCCAGCTGGATCACATCGCCATCGCTGGCTGTCTATCTACCCAATACCATCCTCGACTTCGGTGAGGTAATCGATTCGAGCTCGCCCGCCCTCGTCCGGCTTCGTATCAGGTCGTTGCTGGCCTATCCGTCCCAGCTGTGTCTGGTTCGTCAGCCGACTTCTCAACTCAACCTTTCGGTTCAAGAGTACAACCCAAACATCGATCTAGAACCATTATACCGCATCAACACATTCAATGTTGTCGAGGTTGTCTCACAGGGTCCATTTATCCACCTGCAAGCTCAAGAAGACCGCGAGATTATCGTCTCACTATATCCTGGAGGTTTTACCGGCCGAGGCACAGGTCTGCAACGGTTCAATGCACTTCCATTTCGATCGACGCTCCGTCTATCTTTAGACGGTCACGTCATCGAAATTGGGATTTGTGCAAGGATATGCCGATCCCAGGTAGTTTTTGGCACTCGCGAGCTGCTCGTTGATTGTGCTGCTGGCAACACCGATGTTAAAACGATCTCGGTCCATAACCTTTCAGAGTTTGCCACTTTTTTTTCTATATCCATTCTCAATGGCAATGACCATAGCTTTGCTTTCACCGAGTTTGGGAGCGGTATTCCGCTTCAAGCCTTGCACCCTATCGCTGGCTTCTCCGAAATTGTAATTCAAGTGTCTTTATGCCCAGACAACGACGTCGTTGTAGAAAGCTCCAGCATGATGCTGTTAGAGAATGTATTAGACAGCCGCAATACTGATCGCATCCCAATTTATCTTGCTATCACCTCGGAAACTCGTGAAGATGGTCTGCAGCTATCCAGCTCTGTGGTCGATTTTGGTGATTGCCTTGCCGGGGAAGTCACTGGCAAAACATTCGTTCTACGAAACACCACACAGGCGCCGATCGAGGTATTCCTTTCATCGAATGGTGCCAAACCAGATAGAATATGGTTCATCCTGGAGGATAGTCTCACCATAAGCTCATGTACAAGCACTGTAATGGGTACTCCCAGCGCCACGAGCGAAGATGAGAATGACGATTTCAATATTCCTTTAGGCGGCAGCGCCACTAGCCTTCAATGCTCGCGAGCCCCTTCGTTCTCTCGTTTGCCAGGATTTAATCGAGATGTTCGAATCCATTTCCGGAAACCCTCTAGCTCTGTTGCTGCTACAGAGAAAGACACCAATCCGCTCAAGAATACTGTCGAAGAATTAACGATTTTGCCCGGAAAAGAACGGCAGATGAGAATTCTATTCCTTAGCCCAATCAAGTATAATGTACCATTGTCCACAAAAGATGTTTCTCTGGATTCAGCGCCTCTGAACGCGAATGATGCATTCTCGGCTGATAGAGTCCAGCTATCTCCATTTAATGCTCGCGTATTCCTGAATTATTATCGATCTGGGCCGGCCCAGTCTTCTACTCATGTCAGATATTTAAAGAGTATTCAATGCATTGGCCGAATTTGCACGTCGCTGGTTCGTGTCCATCCACTTGTTGTGGATTTTGGGGAAATCCCTCTTATGGTTCCAGCTTCCAAAACTTTCACTATTGAGAATTTGTCTGATATGCCGACTTCCGTCTTTATGGAGTTTGAATCCAAAGTTTTAACAGTCAGCAAGAACCCAGTCGATCTCGCAGCCCGTTCTAAAGCGGAAGTCAGGCTGAAGCTTGTGCCCCAGAAACGCGCAGCTTTGTATCAGAAGGAGATTCAGCTGTCTAATCTGCGAAATCCACACGATAACCACTCGTTGATGGTACTTTCTCAAAATACGGACCGGCTCAAATTCCATTCTCATTTATGTTTCTATGATGTCAATTTTGTCGATGGCCCCACTAATAACGAATTGATCAAAGTCGATTTTGGAAAAGTTGTTACGAACTGTCCTCATACTCGCGTCTTTACTATCAGAAATAATAGCGCTGGCATTATAACAATTCAGTTCTTATCAGCCTCTACCGAAGATGTTGCAGTATACCATCAAGCTGCGAGCAATCCGGATGGCAACCACAAGGAAGAGGTTCAACTTTCCTCTTTAGTGTCGCATGAACATCCAGACACTTCACCCTGGTTTCCGGACGCCGATGAGCAGAGAGAATCTGTCGAGAAAGAAATCGAAAGGCTCAAATATTTCCAAAAATGCGTCAAAGATGGTCTTTTGAATAGCATCGACCAAGTGGAAATTGCAGTCGAAGAGACAGTTTCTCTTCTCTTAGTTTACTGCTTGAAATCCGACGTACATCCATACCTTCATGGAAAGCTAAAAAATCTGCCTGCCAAATTAAATCTGCGCCTTGCCTCTGCTCATGGCTTTAGTGGAGCTGAAGTTGCTAGCGTCCCTGATTGCATTGTTAACATTCAAGCTATGGTCTGCCGAACGTCATTTCATTTCGCATTGAAGCATATCAATTTCGGTAATGTGAGTGTGATAGGACATCGAACGGTTGCTGATTGCTTTGTAGGTATTCTCAATAATTTGGCTCGACGCCACTTTAATCTTATTATCAGTAACATGAGCGATATCTCAGTTCAGTATTCGATCATCAAAACTCGCTCCATCGCGTCAGACGATCTTGATTGCCCATTAGGCTATACTGGTATTCTCCGTCCATATCAAATTAAGGAAATCCCGATTATCTTCAAGCCTTGCCTTGCTGGGCGATTTCTGGAGACGCTGACTTTTCAAAATGTGCAAGATCCCAATGACAAACAGGTTTAGCTGCCCCTCGTTTCCTTCGATTTCATGCTAACTGTCTGATCAGGTTATTTGTGTCAAAGCTGATATCAAGAAGCCATACAATTTCTGGGTGCAGACTGTCGTTCTTGATTTTGGATATTGTCTTCTTGGAGAAAGGTCACGAAGAAAGCGGCTGCTAATAAAAAATATTAGCGAAAGAACCAGGAAATTATGTGTCAAGGTCAGCAAAAGCAAGCTTGATGTTTACCTTGCGGATTCTAACTACTAATCAGGTTGATAGCACGAGTTTTCCGAAAGGCAACCCGATCGTCTTCGAACCCGGGGATCTCTCATTAGGCCCAGCTATGTCCAATGTCGATAGAGACGAAGAACGTGAGAAACTGGAAGGGAAACTTCGTATCGCTGAAAGGAAAGGGCAGAAAGACAAGATCAAAGTATTTCACATCGTTCAGTTAAATTCGATTTTCTGAGATGTAAGTTCAGAAAATTCGCCGCCGATTAAGCGAAATTCGCCAGGAATCAGCTACAGATAGTTCTTTGAACGATGTCGAACTTAAACAGGACGATGACAAAGTTAACACTAGCAACAGCTTAATGCTAACATTGCCTCCCAATGCGGTCCAGAATGTTTTTGTTACTTTTAATTCTGAACAGCTAAATTCTAACACAAGCTCCCATTCAAAGCTAAGAATTGAGGCTATTCGTGGAACTATATTAGTATACGTAATATTCAGTTCGTTGCAAGTATTTAGGAATTCTCATAATTTCACAGGAAGATAAGAATAAGGACTACATTCGGGATCTCTCATTCTGGGCCTATATCTGCAAGGATAGCGACGTTTATCAGAAAGCAATCACTGGTACGATTCCATTACTGAGCCCTTTCAATGTCTATTCGAAAAGGATGACGGAAACCGCCCCAAGATTATCTCGTAGAGCGCGAAATCAATCCCGATCAGCCTCAAGTTCTCCAGTTCGAAAGCTGTTTCGCTCACCGCTAATCACTGCGAACGAATTAGTATCGTATGGTGCTCAGACTATGCTTACGGACGAGATCTCTGGCGTTTCCATCCATATTCCATCAAATTTCGTTTTTGATCTCGACGATAGCAGGATAGTTATGCAGCAGCCATGGCAAACTGTAGCGGATGGGTTCGCTCGAAGAATTTTAACACTCCCTATTCCTCTGGCTTTCCTTCCAGGTCCATTCTCTCTTCCTGTTATTCATCAATGGCCATTCATTGTCATCAGTCCCAAAGTACGGAAGGGTTCAAGTTCCGTCTCTGCTACTGCTGCTGCTGCTGCTGCTGCTGCTGCTGAATCATCGTTATCAATCAACTGGGTCTGTGATGATAAAGTCATTTCCGAATCGGTATGGCTTTGCATCAGCGTTGTCGACAAATCGGCGATCGAGTCAGTTGAAGTCAGTGACATTCCTCTTTTGATGGAGGGTAAGATTATCGAACCCAGCCATGTCATGAATATAGCAGCTATACAAACTGCTGTTATAAGCTTCAAATCTTCTGAGAATATCGTCGTATCTTTGAAATGGCATTCTGGACAGATTCGTTGGGAATCTCAATGGTCAGGCCCTGTTACTGGCTTGCTATCACTGACAGTATTGGATGTCACTCATACGCTTCGGGTCGTTGTTATTCCACCCAATCCTTGCTTATCAGTTTATCCACCAAGAGTGTTTCTGAACCCATTTCATAGCTCGCAAGTGACGATAACAAACACCTGCAAGAAGGCGATCAATTTGGCGATATTCTCAGGAGCCAGCGATCCAGTCCTAAGCTTTTCGGCGAATGGCTGTCCGCCGGCTTATCGTCGGATGTTATGTCTTGAACCAGAAGCTAGCCTTGAGATTAATATGTCATGCTGTCGTGATATACCACTCAGAAGCGATTTCGTTATTGTCATTCGGGATTTCACAAATTACGAAGAGCAACAAGTTCTGGCCATTATTCGTTCCAATGATGTTTAATCAGTCGTCGATATTCAACTTGATACGCTTCTATGCTGTCTCTCATTGTTGAATCATTTATCTAATAGTCATAGATTATTCTCAGATTTCATTGTTCAAATACAATTGCTAGCTTTTATCTTCAGCTTCAGTTCATCTTCTGAACCACCTTGGGTTGAAGCTTCACGAACGATGTTTTATGATATGCTGCCCTCTGTGCAGAAAGCTATATTCTCCTGCTGAAGGGTTGGCATGGTGAAGACAAAAGAGAAGTGATACATGCTAGCAATCCTGGATAATCAGCTCATTGTTGAAAATTGTGGGGATTGTCTATTTTGGACATTGACGAAGCTGCTCAAAAAGGCTTGCTTTCCATGCTGTGAAGTCGGTCGTCGATATCTCTTTCGCGACAGGCAATTCTGCTGGCTCGTCGGGTTGTTCAGCGAAATTATACAGATCTGCCAAACCTGATGGAGGAATGTTTAGAAAGGGGACCACAGCTTCGCTGTCTCGTCGATGAGGAACATCTTGTAATCGCTGGCTGGAATTGTGAAGCGCTTTTTGGATTCTGGATTCAGCTAAAGAAGCGAAGACAAGTGCAGCTGGATCTTCATTCGGAGGGGTTGCTGGGTCTGGGCCACCAACATCGATCGACATCAAGAAAGCTCAGCGAATATACAGTAAGATCGAAGGTACTGCACAAATAACCAGATCCCCTATTATTCTCGCAGCTTGTTATAAGAAAGCGCCTCTAGTTGAATCAGCATCAACCGCTATAAAATCCGATGTCTAATTGACATTTTACTTGGCTGGCAGCACCCTAAATGATATAAAGAAATATAAAAAGGAATGCAGCATTTGTTTGGGCAATTTTATAGATAACGCTACAGCTCGCCCTTGATTCCAACAAACTAGTCGAATCGAATCGAACGAATTTTAATGACGCTACAAAATCGGAGTTTAAAAAAGATGTAAACTCTTGACCGAGATTGGAAAACAGACTTTCACGAGTGCGTTTTATGGCAAAATATACATCAAGGATGGCGGTTGAGTACAAATCTGTTAGCACACCTATGTGAAGAAATGTTTTTAACCGGTTCAAAGAAACAGTGCTGCTAGAGAGAATGTATCTGCCAATACAAAAAACAAGGCCGATCAGAGATATCTGGAGGCGTTTTTCGTCTAGAAAAAGAAAGCAAGTAAACGAAACATAGAGATGCTTGTACAAGCAGAGCTGTCAAGTTCTCGAAGCGAGTAAATCGCAATTTAACGAAAGCACTCGTAATTAAGAGCAAGAAGAGATCGCTAGATGTATTGATTGATAGAGAAAGCACAACAAACTTAAGCACGTCCACCACGTCCGCCTCTCATGCCTCCTCGCATGCCACCACGGCCGGCCTGAGGACCACCGCGAGCGCCACCACGAGCTCCAGAAGGGCCACCTCGGGCACCACCACGTCCGCCTCTGGCGGCACTTGGCTGACCCTGGTTCTGTGGCTTGGTGCTCTCCTTCTTCTCGCCGGTAGCGTCAGGGTTTTCAACCTTCAGCTTCTTGGCTTCAACCATGACGGTCTTGCCAGATTCAAGTTGGACAGTGACACCCATGCTTGGGATGTTACGAACAACAGTAGCAGGGACGTGCTTGCCACCAACAGGAGCCCAGCAGGATTCACCAGCAACCCAGTCGGTCTTCTGAGCAGCTAACTTGGCCAGACGACGAGCCTCCTTCTCAGCAGCGATGGCGGCGATACGAGCTTGCTCAGCAACAACAGCGTCTTCCTTCTCCTTGGCCAATCTCTGCTGTTCGGCCAAACGAGCAGCCTGTTCAGCAAGGTATTCCTCGGTGTGGATAGCACCACCACCTCGGTTCTGCAGAATGGCGTTCTTGTGGTCGATGACTTGTCCTTCTTCCAAAGCAGTAATGAAGGAGTAAGTAGCACGTTCGGCCTGCTTCATTGTGTCGAACTCCAAGAAAGCACCTGGGACGATCGACAAGAAGTGCTTGCTGCATCGCTTCAGGAAATCTCGGTTGTGGGTAACCACAATCAGACCACCGGAGAACTTGTTGACAGCGGTAATCAACGAATCGACGGAATCCAGATCCAAGAAGTTCGTCGGTTCATCCATGATGAGCAAGTGAGGCGGAACGAAAGTCAGTTTGGCGAAGATGACACAGGATCGCTGAGAGAACGATAGACCAGCCATACGGGTGTTCATGGGGTCATCCGAGATCGCGGTCTTGCGAAGATGAGCCTTCAATTCACCAGGGTTGACATCAGGGAATGAGTGGCACATGAACTCGATGGGAGTCATATCCAGCTGCAATTCCTTGGTCGAGTGCTGACCGAAGTAGGCGAGGGTGAAGTTGGGGTTAGTGATGATCTGACCCTCGGTGGGCGTCAGCTTGCCGGTGATCAGCTTCAAGAAGGTGGATTTACCAGCACCGTTGGGTCCCATGATACCGACACGGGTGCCGATCTTGACATCGTAGCTGATGGGAGTGTCGAAGATGTATGGCAGGCCCTTCTCGGCATCGTACGTGAAGCGGACGTTGTCGACTTTAAGAAGAGAGACGTCGGATTGCTCCTGTCCTGCAGCGCATGGCAGAGGCTCAGGGGCCTTGAACGTGAATTTGCCCGAAAGCATCATTTGACGTTCGTAGCGTTTACGAACCCACTGCTGGTACTCCATCTTGGTTCGGTACTGAGGGTCTTCTGGCGCAAGGTTACGGTTCCTGTTCAAGAAGGTGTCGATACGCTTAGCACGTTCCTGGTCGTTCTTCTCCTTCTGCTTTTCGAAGTCTTTGAATCCACACGAGTAGTATTCAAGACCCATATCCTGGATAAGCATGACGGACGTGACGACGTTCTCCAACAGAGTACGATCGTGGGTAACCAGCAAGTACGAGCCCTTGTAGGCACGCAGACGCTGCTCGAGCCACAGAACGGAAGGCATATCCCTAGAATTCGATCAGATGCGTGTTGGCTGACGAGTACGAGACACTAACAAGTGGTTGGTGGGTTCATCAAGAAGCAATACATCAGGATCAATAATGAAAGCACAGGCCAATGCAACACGCATACGGAGACCTCCTGACAGGGAGCTCAGCGGAGCCTGCTCACCAGTCTCATCAAAACCAAGGACACGCAACATAGCCTTAGCACGCTTCTCAGCAGTGTAAGCACCGCTGGAGGTCATTTGCTGATCGATGTAAGCCAAATTGTCCTTGAGCTTGGTCAGACGGTCGGCATCCTCCTCGGTCTCGATCTGGCTCTTGAGGATCTTGTCAATGACAGTGAGGATCCGGTGGTAGGGGTGAGAGCAGAGGACGGTGTCGATAACGCTGATGGCGTCGGCGACTTCGTGGTGTTCCAACTCCTTCATGTGATGAACGTGGAGATGGACGGGGAAGTCGCGGAGCTCGCGGGACGAGATGGCGTTGAACAAAGACGTCTTTCCACTGCCGTTGATACCGAACAGAGCGCATCGCTTGTTGGGTTCAATTTCCAAACGAGCGTTCTTGAACAGATCGGCGGAGTTGTCAGGCGTACGAAGGCTGAAGACCGGGATGTCGACGACCTTGGTGAGCTTGATCTTCTTAGCGGCGGCTGCCAGCTGCTCCCGCTTGTAGACGGGGAATAGCATCTCGATCTGCTCCTTCTCGGCGTAGTCGATAGGCGGAAGCTGCTCGGGGGTCAAGTACCCATAGGTGTTCTCGAATTCCCGGTTGAAGGTTTTGGGATTGAAGGTAGGACGAGACATGATGCTAGTTTTGAAAGCGTGAATGCTATTGGGAGACTAAAAAGACAGGAAGTCAGCAATACGAAGCGACATGGACGACGGCCATCTGGCCATAAGCTCTTACCTGGCCTCGGGTCGAGTCTTGCTTGTTCAGAATCGGCACCGAAAACCAGAGTGAGGGCTGTTGTGGTCGGAATCTGCCCAAACCCCGTCACGGATTGCGCTCCGGAGTTAATGGCTCACATTTGCGCTGCTGTTTGCCGGAACTTAGCCCCGGCTGGCCGGGCCGGCCTGGTGGCTGAGCCCTGCCAAGTGTCACACTGGGCCTGGCAAATTTGGCCAGTGGAGTCACGTTCTGAATGAGTGTAATCGGAAGTCGGAAGTATCTAAGGTGATTTTGTGGTGGTTCCGATGCAGGCGAGACTCAAGCCATCTTCAGCAACAAATAACTTCGGTTTCAGGGGGTACAGAACTCCACTGAACTAACCAACATTCTTTATTGCCTGTAACTATAATTCTGTACGCTTTTTGTATCCACTCGATTACTATTTGGAACAGGCTTGAAGCCTGGGATTGAAATAAACCATAATGATAATGTCTTGAAGCAATTTTATGGCTCTCCCGTGTAAATTTAGCTAACTACACCGCCCCCAAATCAAACGTTGTTTAAAACTATTCACGGCCTCTACTCTGCGCTCGCCTGACGGTAATATCTTTACACCCATGCTTTCATGGTTGCCTGAGTTTCAGATTAAACAAGTCGTTAGGCCCCATTGCCAGCCAAGACGCTGGCTCGGCAGAGGGAAGCGTCCATCGGCACGACTTCTGTTGCATCAAGCTCGTATACAATACCAGATCTCGTTTAGTCATTCTTCTGCCAAACAATGCGTAGTATGCATGTATACACTACAGAAGTGGGAACAGAAGTTGTTTTCGAGGTCCGTGACGAATCTGTCTTAGCACATCATTGGGTTCATTTCTTACAGGGGCGTCATTCTCTGCCGCCCATTTTCCATTCTGTCATTGCTCTGCTGACTAATGTTGGCCGCGATGTATTGGCTCCCGATCACGCTGCCGTCCATGTTCGTGTTCCTGGTCGTGGTTACGATCGGTGTCGCCATGATTTTCAAAGTTTCATCACACAAAACTGCCGAGGTTTTCGCCATGGAACAAGCGAAAGCTGATGCAGTGCCATTGTCGCCCGCGCGCTTGACGTCGTCTGATAAAGAGAATCCTGAGTCCACGTCGTTTCTCGAACCTTCCCAAGTGACACCAAAGAATTTTGAAAATATCATGATCGAGGAGGAAGCGTTTTTAAGGCGGCTGGGCTGGTCCCCTTCAAGCTCACAGTTCATTGAACCGCTGACCGATGATGAAAGGCTTCAGTGGGAATTGAAACATCTGAATCTACCCAAGCTTCTTGCTGCCAGACGCCAGCAACGAGTTACACATTTCTCATTCCGTAATGAACAAGTGGACGAACCCGTCTCCACTTCTTTACCTACTAAAATAATCTAGTTAAATATACTTAAAAGTCATTTATGCTAGTTTTGGCTGACGGATTTCGGCTCGTCTGATGTCGAAAACCATTCGAACGCTTTATGGAATATGCTTTGTTGGATAATTATCCGATTTCAGCCCTTTCACTGTAAGGAACGAAGTCCAGTCCTAGCTTATCAAAAAGTTCTTGTTCCGAAGAAATTGGGATATGCTTTCCTGAGCCTTCTCCGTCGGATTGGTCACGTAGCATCTTAGCAGTCAGTGAATATCCTTTTGTTTGTGCAGCTGATTGCAAATAATGAAAGAAGGATACAGGCCCCAGAAGGTGTGTGAAGAAGATCGGAAACGAGGCTTTGCTGCAAAAGCGAAGCTCTAAACGGTGATGGAAATGTGTCGGCTTTTCTCTCGCATGCCCATCATCAGCGACGCTGGCTGAACGGACAGCTTGGCTGTCAGATTGTGGTTCCGAGCTGCGCTGTGCGAACAAATCTGGCGCCGACAAAGCTTCGCGCTGAATTTGCGAAAATTTCGGGATTGAAAACACTTTCTTAGGAGCTAGAGACGCAGCCGCTTCTTTCTCGACCTTTGTCTGCGCCACGGAAGGTGAAATGCAGACGGATTTGACAACCATGTCGGAGCTTGAGATCACATCAGTCATTAAACCCGATTTTTGCAGAGCGGCGACAAGATTCGAAAATTTAGACTTATCGTTGGAAGACGCTACGATAACAATTTCGTCAATCGAGTCTTCACAACGGGTATACTGGCCGCATTCACGAATTTCAATATCTCCAACCTAAAGAAAAATGATGAGAATAAAGAAAAATGATGAGAATTGAATACGCATTCATGTCCAAACGAACCTGTTCGGCTTCAGATATAATGGCGCTAACAATGGTCTCGACTTCGGAACGACAAATAGGCTCCTGGAAATCTTTGAAGTACTTCAGCCCTTAATATCAGATTTAGAGCAGATTCTGATGTTATAACCACGTCATGCTACCGATTTTGGCAGGCGCTTCTAAGAGATCCTGTTTACCCACCAAGTCAACAACGCTCGTGATATTCTGCAAAAGGGGCTAAGAGGAAGGCACAAAATCAGCAAAGCGAAATTACATGCTCGCGAACAAGGCTAGCAGCGAGGGTGGCATTGATGCCATATACTTTTTTGAGTGCTTCAATGCTGGCTAGAAGCTTTTCATTAGCATCGCTGTCTTCCGACCTACAACAATTGTTAAAGCACTGTAAAAAGAGTCGCTTGAGCATACTTTTGGATAGTGCCACTTGTAAGGATGTCGTCGATTTTCTTCGCGATCGATTTTCCAATTCCCTTCAGTATGAGGGCATCTTCCCCACATGTTATTACTTTCGGGTATTTCTTTAGCATTAACGCAGCATTCTTAATCGAGATGCCTTTGAATTTATTTCCAAGCTCCTGCAAAGTGCTCAGATAGCAGCGAGCAATAGCATCCAAATTACCAGTTCCTCTTTCGATAACGCCAACAAAGGTTCAGTTAGACGCTCGTTTACATTAACCTCGGATGGTTCGAAATCCTTGCAAACATCAGTGCTTTTGCACCAGGAAAACTGTTTCAGTACCTCAGCGGTCAATTTTTCAGCAGTCGCCTTCTTCTTTTTGGGTGTTGCCTGTACACTGTCCGCTTTTCTCTTTCTCGATGGCGTCTGCAAACGGCCAACCGAAATCAGACCTGCAATACGCTTACATCGGACAAATCGTTACTGTAGCAGCCTTCTTGGTACGGGCCATAATGGGTTCTGCTGACCGAACCAACTGAAAAATATCGACGACGAACGTTAGACGAACAACAACAAAGGCCGAAACCCGTGGGTCATCTCATGACGTTTATTTACTTGGAAAACATGGAGGTTCAAGATTATGCACCAGTTTGCCAAGCGATTCCTCATCACCGAGAGCTTCTTTATGACATCGGATTTCGTTCTGCAAGTGGAATGAATGAAGAAAGGTTCTTTTGCATCTCCTTCTATAAGATTGAACGCTGCTGGGTCGTTCTGATTAAATACAATCTTTGATGCAGGATCGAATTACAATATAGGAGGCAGCATCAGGTTTATAATCAGTCAAGCTCGGTCATCGGATGTCATCGCTGCTGAATCCAGTTAAAAGCCGATGGCAGTCTCAGAGTGGCCGCATTCTGATGGGCTCGGCGAGTTGAATTCTACGACAGGGCTGATAAGCTTGCCGAATCAATGCCAATGGATGATGGTGTGTATTCGATCATAAAACTCAGAGATTGGTTGACACAAGAATTGCGTGCTGATTTTGTGATTGAAGACCCTTGTAGCCTTGCAATCGAGATTTCTGGAATTGGTTGTCGGGCTGTAACGTAACTCGACTGATCAGATGGTCACTTTGCAAAGCTCATTTTCTGATTCATTTAACAAACCCACCAAACGGCAGAAGACGTCGTCTGACGATCAGGACGGCTTCATCAGCGCTCATCATCCGAACAATGTTCAGCCGTTGGGAAACAGTTTCGCGGATCCGCTGGGGCAAACGCGACGGCGTCTAGGTGCAGGCCAGCTAGGGTGCCTTAGCGATGATATTTTAGTAGACGTTATGAAATGCCTATCGCCTCGAGATTTGTGTCGCTTATCAAACGTGTCCCCTTTCTTGTATATTCTCACTAATCATGATGATCTCTGGAAGACTGTCACATTGCGTGATCGGGAATCCCTCCCAAGATTTCATGTTAACTGGAAGCAAACATACTTGACGATCTCTGGAATCGACGTTCTTTTGAAGCCACTTCAGTTTGCAAGTATCTATTCAGATTTCCTATTTCAGCCTTGGTTTGCATGTTGGTAACTTATTTCGAAGTAAATGTAATTGCTCTATAGGTTGAATTCAACAAAGGAAATACCGCCTAGATGGCTATCAAGAAGCACTATTGATAGAAGGTCAGCTAACGATCTGACTGTTGAGGCGTTCATCGAAGAATACGAAAAGCCCAGAATTCCTGTCATTATCACGGACCTCGTTAATTGCTGGCCAGCCTTTGGGAAATGGACTCCAGAATATCTCTCTGACATCTTTCAGGACATTCCCGTCAATGTTCAGGTTGTTGACATGACTTTGAACGCCTTCTGGAGGTAAGACGGACACAAGGTTGCCAATGAAACTAACTGTTTGGGTTTAGTTATGCGAATCAGACCAAAGATGAAACTCCCTTATATCTTTTCGAAAAGGAATTCGTCAACAAGATGCCATCTTTGGAATCTGATTTTGAAGTTCCCAAATATTTTAGAGATGATCTGTTTCAGTTGCTATCAGCAGCTCGGCCAGATTTCCGATGGATTGTTGCAGGTCCTGGAAGGTGTGTTTTTTGAGTGAAGTTCATAATCCGTTTTGAAGCTTGGGTTGGTCAGATCGGGGTCGACATTTCATCAAGATCCCAACGCGACATCGGCATGGAATGCAGTTCTCACAGGATCGAAGAAATGGATTCTGTTTCCAAAGCATATTTGCCCTCCTGGCGTTATTCCTTCAGAAGATGGAGCTGGTCGGTAATCAGAATGGCTGATAGTAATTAGACTAACTGTCTCGTATACAGAGGTGATGACACCACTTTCATTGATTGAGTGGTTTTCATCTTACTATTCCGAAGCTGAAAAATTAAATCCGTATGAAGGGATCGTGGAAGCTGGCGAGCTAATGTTCATTCCTTCCGGGATGTGGCATTGCGTGCTCAATCTAGACTCATCCATTGCGGTTACCCAGAACTTTGTTTCGTCCCAGAATCTTCTCGATGTGTTGAACTTTGCCAAGAAGTCTCCTGATCTTGTTTCTGGGTACAAGGGTGATGTTTCGTTAGCAGATATGCTAAGAGATCTCGTCAACAAACATTATCCTAGTCTGATAGCAGATCTGGAGAAACAACAGTTAAATGAGCCTCAGTCTGTTTGGTCTGTTTGCACACAAGACGTCGATGGCTCTGAGAAATTTTGCTTCGGATTTGCAAGTGAAGACTAGTAGCAACTTTGTAGATATAATAATTACTGTTTATTCATTGACCATTGTACGTCTATTTCAGTTTTCAGCGAAGACTGTACATCAATCAGAGCTGCTTAAAGTAAATATCATACAAGAATTTGATTGTCGTGTTGACTCGAGAGAGGAAAACCGCTAGCTGTTACCGCAAGGGTTTACAGCTGATTTGATGCTTTATCACTGAGAATGTACAGTCGTCAGCATGGTAGAATCAATCTGTTGACAAATTACCCGAAGTATTAATGCTGAGTTTGAAACGTATGTGATTTGTCATATAGCGTTCAATTTGCTTAATGGTAAGTAACCAGTTACTCATGACGCTGTCAGTCAAAAAATAAGCATCGTCCGATAGTAAGAATATACTGCGCTGTAAGACCACTTCGTAATTGCAGAATTTCTGGCATCATTCGAGATTTATGCATTGCAGAAGCTGAAAGAAGAACAATACTAATCAAACAACAGCACATCACTAATATACCTGATCGATGTATCATCGTGAAAATTTGCAGGAAGAATAGACATCAGAAAATTGAAGCTGGGGCAAATTTGTATCATGACCGAGCGTATTGTCTTGGTGAAAAGTTGCGTACGGATATTAGATATTAGTCCGACCTTCTCTGTACCCACTCCAGCGGCCTATATACTATCACTTGTCATTTATCTCGTCTATCATCATGACCATGCTAGACACGTCCCGGGATCACGACGACCACAACCGCCATCGGCGTCGTCATCGCCGCCGATCCTCCCGCTCTAGGTCACGCTCGTCGTCAGGCAGCGACTCGCTTCGCAAGCGCCATCACCGCCGGCATTCATCCAAGTCAGACCGTGACAAAGATCGCGATCGTGATAAAGAACGTAGGCGCCAACCTAAGTCACGCTCTCGTTCACGAAGTCGTCCTCGGCTTCCTGATGCTGCTGAAATTCTTAGAAGAGAACAAGAACAGATCGAACGCGATCAGAGAACCGTCTTTGCGTCTCAGATCCATCCTAAAACCACCATGCGAGAGATTTTCGAGTTCTTCTCACAAGTTGGTCGAGTTCGTGATGTTCAATGTATCGAGGACCAAAGAACTCGCAAATTCAAAGGGATTGCTTATGTTGAGATGGATTCTACCGATTGCGTCCCATTGGCGTTAGCTCTTAATGGCCATATGCTAAGCGGATATCCTGTTAATGTTCAGTTAACCCAAGCAGAAAAAAACAGAGCTGCGCAGCAAGCTGCAATTGCTGCTGCCGCTTTGCAAGAACAGCCAATGCGAGTTCGTGTTCAAAACCTTCATTCGGATGTTAGCAAGGAGGATCTTAAGCCCTTCTTCGAGGCGTTCGGCCGAATCGATGACGTTTCTCTCGATCTTGACTCAAGCAACAAGTCATTAGGTGCTGCCTGGATTACCTTCCGCCGCGTCCCTGAGGCTCAAGCCGCCGTGTCCAGTCTTAATGGCCTTGAAGTTCTGGGACAGAACATTTCAGTAACCATGGAAGTTCCTATAATGTCGATTGGGGACTATTCAATGGGTACTGGCTCCAGTGGAGGAGGTTCTTCCGCCGGAATGGGACCAAGCATGGGCCAACTGGGAGAATTGGACGACGATTCTGGAGGTGGTTTGCATCTTTCAGCGCAGCATCGATTGGCTTTGATGCAGCGCTTGCAAAGGAGCAACGAACAGCCTGCGGCTCAACAGCAAGGTGCGAAACCTGCTCCTCAGGTCACTCCTGTTCGTGTCCAGCCCACTACTTGTGTCGTATTGAAGAATATGTTCACGAAGCAAGAAATAATTCAAGACCCAGAGCTTGCGTCTGATATCAAAGAGGACGTAGCGGCAGAAGCATCTAAGCATGGACGTTTGCTTCACATTCATGTTGACACTGATAGTGATGGTCACGTTTTCTTACGTTATGCAGATGTTGAAAGCGCTATGAAGTCGCTGCAAGACTTCAATGGACGTTGGTTTTCCGCGCGACAGGTCATTGCCGAACATGTTGTTGAGCGTGCATATGAATCTCGTTTTCCGGGAAGCGGTCGCACTTAATTTTCCTCTAACGGTCTTTATTCTGTTGCCTTTTAGGCTGTATTTGAATTTACCACGATATCCACTAAATGAACGTTTTTCTATAAGAAAAAAGGTTGGCGATTGGACGAGATTTGTCACCTGTGACATTTCGTGATTTTTTATTAGAAAAACGACTTTGACCCAAGCTTGACCGTCAACAAGATCGTTTCACAGACGCTCCCAGTATTCATTTATATGTTTGTTCAGATATTTGCCGACGGAATCATGAACCGGCTTGGTAGATTCGAAGTTCTGATGTTGTTTGTCTGTCTCGTGGTGGTTTTGCAATCTTTTTTGTCAATTCAAGCTAAAAGAATCTGTTTAGGGAAAACCTTGTAATTGCAATGCTGAGTAAATATGGTCGATTATAATGATAAACAACAGGTAAGCGTTTGTTTTTTCCTGACTAAAGATACTTTCCTTTCGCCATCATTAACGAATCCAATTTTTTGACGGTGTCTGCCTTTTGCTTTCACAATAAACCTCAAATGGGCTATTGGCAGCGCAGTCGTTTAATCTCTTCCGCTATACATGGTTTGGAATTGCAGACGGTACACTTGTTGATAAACGTAATTTTTTTCTGTCTTAAAAATATCAAAACAGTCTATGAAATACATTGTCGATTTTGAACAAAAGGAACGTAAAATTGATTCGGTTAATTTGCGCTTAAAGTAGATCAACAATGACGCTGGTCGGCAGATCGAGGTCTCGGTGCACAGCGAATAATATCATCAACGCGAATGATCATTTCAGCCGCTTCATGAGATGATACGAGGACATGATTCTTTACAATGAAGGATTCGATAATGCTTAGCTCACGAACATCACCAACTTCACCGCGTTCCATATCCAATCCTGCATTTGATTTGCCAGCTTTGTGGGCAGCGCGTAGCTGAGATACAAGCTCAGATGAGTCATAGCCCGCGTTATCGGCTAAAACAGTTGGAATAGAACGCAAAGCACGAGCGAATGCTTCAATTGCCAATGCTTCTTTTCCTGGGGTCTTCATAGCTAGTTCATCCACAGCATTCGCCATTCTCATTTCGGAACAGCCACCGCCCAGAACAGTACGGGATTCGTTAACAGTCTGAGACAGGACACACAATGCATCATGAAGGGAGCGCTCAGCTTCATCCAATAGGTGGTCAGAAGCACCGCGAAGAACAATTGAGCAGGCTTCGCCTTTAGGAACTCCACTGAACAGAATAACTTTGTCTTCTCCGATCATTTTTCTGCAAACGGATTCTCAGCAATAATATTCGAAATGCTCAGCGGCAAAAATACTCTTCGATCAGCTTGCAAGTTCCCAAGCGAACTTTCTCAGGATGATCAAACGTCGACACAATTTCGGCATCAAGAACAAGCGCCAATCTCTCAATTCCTTCAAAATCGGCGTGCTCAATGGAGGTGACTCCTATGACAAATTAATCCAAAGCGAAAAAAGAGAGCCAATCATAGATACCAGCGTCACCAAGAAGGTGCTCAGGGTAATTGTAAATTAGCTGTCGGTTAATAAACACGCTAGAAATGGATAAATAAGGAGATTTAAAACTGAATAACATATTACTTGCAACCGTGCGTTAAGATTTTCTCAACTTTAGCTTTCATCTTAGATTTTTCCGCTTTCTCAATTTCAGCGACCTTATCCATGGAATCGACACGAACCCGAGCGCCATATATCTTAATCTAGAGACACATATCAGCAAAACAATAATTTCGAAACCGAACAAGCAGAAACCTTATCGGTATCCATTGGCGTGTTGGCCAACAAAATCTTGGCGTTTTCAATACGTTTCTTCTGCCCGACACCGAATTTCTTGTCCAAAATGAAGCCTGATTCCAGATAAGAATCCTTAAGCTGAGCGCCCTTCTTCTTGACGATCTGAATGCTGTCCAAGTTCGTGGACCCTGTAGGAGCTTCAATGACCTTGTGTTTGCAAAAATAAAATACCTTACCCTTAAGTCTGAGAACTGCATCAACAGCAATTTCAGCAAAGTGGTCTTTGTTTTGAGTTAAAATCTTAGAGCTGATCGTAGTCTTGGCGATATTCATCAGGTCCTGGCGGAACATCTCCATATTGTCTTTATGGCTGAGAGCACTGGCTTCGAGCTCCTTTCTGGCAACAACAATGGCCTTGCGCCATCCTCTAATGATCGTCTGCGGGTGGATTTTCATCTCGATTAATCGTTCAGCTTCTTTAATTAAAGATCCAGCGAGAACGACCACAGAAGTAGTTCCATCACCGACGTTTGCATCCTAAGAAAATTAATGTAACAATCTAGAATTATAAGAAAGCATTACCTGGGTCTTAGAGATGTCAACAAGAATTTTGGCAGCAGCGTTGTCGATTGGCAACGATTTCAAAATTGTGGCACCGTCATTGGTGACAGTCACTTTACCGCTTGCAGGGCCTAATACAAGAATAAATTCATAGCAGAACGCTAGGAGAAGCTGTGCCACCTTCTCCAGTCGAGATAAGGATTTTGTCCATCCCCTTAGGACCGAGCGTAGACTTAACAAGGTCGGCGATCGCAATTGACCCAACAAAGGACGACAGACGAGCGTTCTCGCCGCGGTCCTCTTGAGCACCGCCCTCTTCATTGAAAATCCTTGGTTCTACCCTCTGAGCCAAGTCCCGTGATCAGAATAGGGATATCGCCGCATCCAACCCTCAAACGTGAAACCAAAGTTAAGAAAACAGCAAAAGTATGATTACAGCCATTGCAGGTGATTAGCAGCGTCTCGAGGTTAAGCACGACAAATTAGGATGCGATCGGGATAGAGAGATGAGATTGAGAGCGCATGATGCGAAGATGCTGAGCTCCTTGAGTGCGCGCAGCCTTCTTTCTCTCCGTGCTCAACACCAAGCGCACCCAGCCTAAAGATGTTGAACCTTTTTTTATTAATTAGTCGGCGGTCTACTGTTCGCCAAGATTCCTTCGTCGTCAAACCCTTTCAGAATGGTGTTGATTTCTAGGTGGACGGTCCCAGTTGAAACCGTCTTCTGACGCCAACGTTTCTGTGCGCTCATGACGACGTTGGCTTCAGTGTATTGAGGATATCCTCCGACAAATCGAGCTCGGATGTCATCCATTATGGATCCTTGTGGACGAAATCCAGGCAGTTCTAGCATGTGTCGGCCTGCAGCAGCCGGAAGATAAGCAAACGCATACCCAGCTGATGTCATATTAATCAGATCTGTTGGGTCACGATTGGCGTTTTACCGAAATCTACTCGCGATTCCGAATCATGGAAATATATCTCAACTAATATTCTCGGCCAGCCTTGAACGCCGGAACATGAAAACGATACATCAATTGCATGATTCCAGACGACTACATTTTGATTCTATAAAAGCAATCACATTCTGATTCGATGGGTCTAGATGCTGCATTTACTGGATTCGGCTCTGAACTGAACGTTTGACCCTGTATGGATCCTTCTGCTACATGCCAGTGCTCCTTGCCGAAGTCTATCCTGAATTTGGCGAACAATGGACGATTGTTAAACCCGCTTGCACCGATCAATGTCCCAACCATGTAAACTGCCAAACAAATCTATAAATTTCGCCACGAATTGCAGACACATTGACCTTGCGGCATTGCAGCAATGCCTTGAAGTCTCTCTTCGACGAGATTTTGCAAACAGAAGTACTCTATGTGACTGCAATTTATGACTTTGGTGCAACCTCATAGATTGACATGTTTAATTAGCATAGGTTCGAACTAAATAAATAAAAGCGAGCAGAAATGCGAATCTATTCCCATTCGTCGCATTCATCCTCATAATCTTGACATCCCTCGACAAGATCAATTTCGTTTTCAGATTCCGACGATTCGCGTCTATTCCAATCTTCGGCCTTAGCATTGACCATATTCTCATCGTTCAACGCAGACCACTTTCTTTTCACTCCTTGAGCGGTTTCTTCTTCCGAACCAGCTCGTTTTGAAACGGCTGTTTTCGCTCCTCCAGACTTTAGCATTTCAAGGAAAGCGTTTTTAGACAGATTCTTGATATCATTCGCTTGCTTCTTTGTGTTAGCGACAGCTCCAGCGCTGACCTTCTGGTGAGTTTTAACGGCATTGAACAAGGTCACGACTAATATGAGTAAGACAATACAGTATGAAATAGATAAAACAAAGCAGCTGACCTCCTTTAGTCGCAGTTTTCAATAGAGAACGCTCCAGGGCAGCATCGGTCGTGATATTAATATCGCCAACGTGTTCCTTCAATCGTAGCTCTTTCTTTAACTTGCGCTCTCTCCGATTTACACGTTGCTCTCGGCGTTCTTTGGCATGTTGTAGAGCAAGCTTCTTATCAACAAATGACTCCTCAATCCGTTCTGGTTTATGCGTCAGAATCGAAGACAGAGCAGCTCCAAAGGCCGATCGAGCAGCGCCATCTGATTTCAGAGCTGTTTCTGACATTTTAGCAACTCTGGCTTTTCCCAGCCCTGATTGATCCCGGACGGATTTTACGCAGTCCGAGAAAGCAACACCTTTTTCCTGGATTGCAAAATTAGATTATGTCTCAAATGTCGTTCCTTTTAAAAATTCGAATTTCCTTTAGTGAAAGACAAAGGATTATAACCAGGACTGTTTTTGTTTTTGATTATCGATTGTTGCACTTCGAACAGTTAGGTTTATTTTGCTTGAATTGATTAAAACTGTCTGCTTGAAATGTTTCTCAAATTACAGTATCATATCCTGTGGAAATGAATTCAGCAGCATTCATCATAGCCGCATAATTTAGTAATCTCGGCTTCTCTTCGAGCATAAAGTTGCTCAATAAATATATCGATTCGTTTTTGGCTTTGTGCACTCCTGTTAATCTGATTCTGCTTGGTTATGTATGGCCTACTGATTTGGTATTCTAACAGAGCTCGAATAAACCAACTAAGCGTTAGCTCTGGCCACATAACTGGAAAGAAGCATAGACAGGCATTTCTTAATTGCCAGAGCATAAAATCGCTCAACCTATACGATCACGTTATCGTTATCACTCGAAACCAGCAGGAAATGAGACCGACCTATTCTCTCCCGATGTTCTGACGAACATGTCAGGGAGATGACAATCTCCCATTAAAAGACATTGCTGGATTAAACCATCGTCAACATCCCTGCAGAATGATGTCATAATGAATCCAGTATTGTATACGTAGCATCACCCTGGAAGGAGCATTCCGCTTTTAACGCCTTCCCGAATGATACTCCCAACACAATTGATTTCCAGTTCAGACGAATAGGCAAAATATATGTTGAGGATGGTTCCTGTGTTGTGCCGCGACGACTCCATTGCTCGAGCCATCATTGTTCTTAAGGCCTCTGGGACCAGATTCAAATCGCCAAGAATTCGCAGGCGAGCATTATATTTTTTCAGCGCGTCGCTTAACATATTTAAGCACCTAAATCTAAAACAGTTCTTCTTTCTTTACCCTTCCATTAGCATCTGGAATTTCTCCAAACAAAGCTTGAATAAACCGTTAACTTCTTTTGCCGGGCGTTGGAAGTTGTCAACACTAAACGCAAAAGCAGAAATGACTTCGATCCCGACTTCATAACACCATTCTAGCACAGATTCGAGCATCAATGAGCCCTAGCAAACCGATCAGCACAGGATGGCGAGCTGAGACAGAAACCAAGGCTGACTTTAACGTGACCATGGGTAGGTTCTTGATCCAGTTTCCGAGCGAATCTCCTGTTCCCGTCCATGACGAAAACGATATGCTTCGGGTATCCTCCTTGCTTGATAGCATAGAGAAGACACTTCTGCCAAAATCTCATATGGCTTTTGAGGATTGAGCTCGATTACTCGAGCGACGCACAAATGGTTGCGCCTTGTTGGCCTCATTGACCAGGCTTTTCTGCTTCTTTATTGTCGCTTAATCTGGCCTGACAAGCACTTCTGCTGCTTATGCTTTACAGGAAATTAGGAAAACTCTGCATTCAAATAAAATATCCTTCTGAATTTTGACACAGAAAAACTCATCTGAAAATATTAATGAGAATTTATGGTATTGTTAAGTCAAGTACTGGCGTTTCAGATCAAAATGGCTTTTAATAGAACGATTTGAAAATTAAAAACGAGGTCATGTGAAGGTCGAGATAGAACTTTGACCGGCGGAGCCTGACTGCTGTTTCATTGTGTCGGTCTCGAACTTCCGAGATCATTCTATCCTTATCGCTCTATCAGCGATGGTCGTGCGAGGCTTGTCCGATCTTGAGAACCAGAGCGCCAACTCCCAGAGCTCGCATAATGGCGCCGCTGCGCGGGCAATGCCCATGGGCCAGCTGCTTCCACCGATCTCTGAAATCCTGTTCCCGGATATGCGACTGCGATCGTTTATTGGAATAATAACGCTGGTCGATATTGCTGCTTTTATCATAACCTTATTCGTCGGGCAATTCGCTTTCGATGGCGCTTTCGTAAAAGAAAATGACAACGTTGGGCCTAGCACCAAGACGTTGTCAGCTGTTGGAGGAATGAACACGTATTTGATTGTAAAACGCTTTCAGCTTTGGCGATATGTCATCCCCGTTATTTTGCATGCTGGTCTAAAGCATATCGGATTCAACCTTTTCTTCCAATGTTCGATTGGGTTTCGCTACGAGACTTTATGGGGATTCAAGCGTATGGCCATAATCTATTGGCTTGGTGGCATATCCGGCACTGTGCTGTCAGCTTTGCTGAGCGGTAAATGACCTCGTTTGTTTATTATGGTTCCCATCTTGATGCTGGAAATTAGGAGCAAATGTCATTAGTGTTGGTGCTAGTGGTGCCTTAATGGGCTTACTTGGTGCTATTGTTGCTTATATTGCGTTCAACTGGTCTGAACTGCCTGACGCCCCTCAGGTCTATCAATTTGATCCTTTGATGATGCAATACTAAAGTTTCTTTTAGAGAATGTGCAATGTCGTTATGCTTCTCTTTCTGAACGCGATTTATGGTGTTAGCTCAGCTGGAATTGATAACTGGGCCCATCTTGGTAATAGTTTGACCCTGCCAAATTCCTTGATTGATTTATTATTACAGGTGGTGTTATCGGCGGCGGGCTTGCTGGCAGTGCATTAACGAAAAAGCTTTCTATGACGCCGACACAGAAAACCATTAAAACTGGTTGTGGCATTGCCTTGTGCCTTTACTTTATTATCTGTCTGGCTGTCACATTTACATCTTCCTAATAAACCGGAGTAATTATTGTCGTTAAATCTGGGGCAAACCTGTCAATAAGTCGATTTAGGTACTTTCCGAATTTGCGATCAAAGTTGGTATCTGTTTATGATTTCTCTGCAGTTGTATACAACTGCCGTACAGCCAGAATGGCCTCAATCAAAATCAAACCATTACTAAAGCTGGATACAAGGCTCATGAAATAATAGAAGTTAGCGTTAGCTGAGCCTAATTCAATCCACATATGCCAAATGAGATTGCTCATTGCAAACGAGATTATTAGCGGAACGTAAACAGGAAAGAGGCTTCGCATGCCTTATGGCAAATCAGCAATAATTGTATAACATTTGTGCCAGCACTTACGTTTAAGAATGCCCCATTGCATGATCAGCAGTGTGTAAACTAATCCGTAATCGCCGAATACAGGATAGGGCTTCAACATTGCAATCAGATGCAAGAGAGTGTACATCAGAAACAGGGGATTATGCCACAAGCGTATTGACAAAGGCAGGACATAGACGAATATCTGAGTTAGAACACATTTAGATAAACATTTTAAAGTGCATCGACTTTCCTCACTTGAGCATGGAAGCATATAAGAAAAAATAACCTGAATCGAGGAAATACTTCTGTTACAAAATACCAAAAAATCCCAATGTTTGGCGTCAGGTCCTTCACTCCAAAGACATATTGATATGTATGTATAATCCACTCCCAAGATCTGTCACACAATTAAGATTCAGAAGCGTTTGCTACGAACATTTTGGAATTACCCAGTTGAGGCCCATGATATGAGCATTAGAAATGATAAAAATACAAAAAACAGACTAATGAAGGAAATTGTGGCACAATTAAAGGAGAACTGTATACTCTCTCCTGGTTCGTCTTTGCCTTCACCAGAAGTCTGCAAGCTGTTGTTATGATCAGAGTCGACTGCGCTAGCGATTATAGACTGGCTGGAAAAAATGATCACAGTCAATGGGATCATCAACACCACATTGAGCAGATTCAAATAAACTGCAACGGATATGGCAAGAGCCGATGTCACAGGACGACCTGATTTCGGAAGTAAGACCAAAGATATGAGAATAGCAACGCCTACCATTGAAGGCGAGGTATACTGACAGCACAACAGATAAATGTGTCAGTGAGGTAGTAGAAAGACTGACACAAGACAGAACCGTCAAAGGATTAAAAAGATACCTAAGCAAAGATGATGAATGAAATCTCATTAAGCAGCTGGTCACTCACAGCCGAACTGCGATACTTTCAAGCCCGGTATCGTCATTAAGAGTACTCTTGCGATCTGGAATACTAAAATAAATTGAATTGTAATTCAAGGATAAAACACAAACATTTACCTGAGAGCTAAGGGAAACCGGCTCAGACGGTTCTTTAAAGTTATGTCATAGATCAGGAAAGCGATTATTAAGTCGATTATGATTGGTACGGCTCTTAGCAAAGCAAACGATTTGGTTGAATTCAATAGCCAAAACCATAAAAATACGAGCGGCGGCTGATGAAATAAATTGCCTTCATAGATCGAATGATGGTGTTCTTTTAGAAATAACGCTTCAACAACTTGAGATTACACCTCAGTTCAATTCGTCAATGTACCCTTCAATGTTCATACCTCTGCTATGGCTGGCCGTCGGGCCTGCAAACTCGATGGGCGGGTCGTTCTCGTACGTGGCCAATAGCACGATTCGAAGAGCTGCAGCTAGGATGAACTCTGCCCATAGCATATCGCTTAGCGTTGTGTAACATGGTAAAGAATAGCGCCGGGTTTAGGCCCATGATGGGGTGATGGGGTAATAATAAGATATGCTCTTTATCAATATTGTCATAGGTTTATTGTTTGACCAGGACCAAAGCCTATCGTACAAGACTAGATCTCGTTGTTCCTTGGCAGAGCTTCTGGTTTTCCTCTGAAGACAACGGCAAAACAACCGGCAGTTGTTGGATCAGATCGCGCTGTCCTTGAAATAGCTCAGCGATTCTGGCCCTGCCTTGCCTGATCTGATTATTGCAGCAGTCGGCGCCCTTTAGCGACATGACGGTTGCAATGAATTCGTCGTAAACGACCGAGTCCTCAGAATACCGTTCCTATAATAAGTTGGCATCACTCAAAAAAAAGTGGACAAGCCTTACAGCGACTTTGGAGACAAAGTTAAAAGCAATCTGGAAATTAATCGGTCCCTCTTTTCGTATCTGGTTGTCGCCACCACTGTCAACCAAGAGCAACTCTTTATAAATTATCTCGGCTCTACATTCTTCCAATCCATGATTACAATCTGTTGATCTCCTCCTGATGGTTTCTTCTCTATCCAAAGGATCAATATTTGCCGATTGATTGTCTGTATCCGAATTGCAGGCCATTGTAGGCTGGATTACATAATCACGAGCAAATGCATTCTGAATGCTGTCACCGACTTCTGTCATTGCTTTAAGGGTTTTGTTATGAAGATCGATACCCTCAACGTGCTTAACCGTCGAGTACTATATAGGTGATACTGAAGGATCGTTTGTATGAGCTCGATCTCTAGCTCGACCCTGGACGTTAATACAAGGTGGATCGACGGTGCATTCGTTCCTTGTGTAATATAGTACAGGCTTTCATTAATCGTTGATTCAGCGGATAGCAGCACCGATTTGACTGTTGCAGAGCTTGCAAACGGATCGGACGCATCTGGCAGATTGATTTAATACCTCATAATTAACGATCGGCAAAAATGGAGGAAGACTGGATGAATCATCCCCGACCCCGATTATCTGACTCTCGATTCTCACATTGGCCTTCAGCGCTAATGGTGTCCGCATTCGTTTGCTGAGAGCCTGTTGTTCCACGTCCGACAGAAATATAAAGCAGTACGACCAAAGGCAGCAGTTTTGTAGCGACGTCGAGACAGTATAAAAACCCAACAAGATTGTGGCTGCTGTAAACACCAGAAATTTCGATTGGGACCAGATGAACTGAGCGACCTGCGTCCGGGTTTCAGCTTCTTCGATAACCTGGCTCAGGTTCGTGATATCCTATGGAACTGAATGCATTTCATTAACGACAACAGCATCCATCCTGCCAAGAACTTTAATGCAAAATAGAATACAGGTTGATGCCAATGGACATATCGCTTCTGAATGGATTTCAGAATCGAATCGAATGGCATGTCGGTGCATCGCGATCGCGTCTCTCACAGCGTTTACGATTTTCTAAAAAAACTTCATAATCCTTGATCTTTTCGTTTATTTATGGACCAAATATCTATTCTTCTAAATAGAAAACTAGAATCCCTATTTATGAAATGGAATAATAAATGGCTTGATTTCGTCCCCAAATCTATCCCCTGATTGATATTGCCGACTGCTGATCCTCAATCGGGCGTAAACCCGTCGCGACTCTGGATTTTCAGAAATGGACGGCCCAATATAAATCTCGGCCAACGTTAGAATTACAGAAACAACTGGCGGACCAATTCGAGGTTAATTCCATTGTGGTCTGCAATTGGGACCATAAACACTCATTTCCCCATTGGACAAGAGGTGAGCAAACGTGATATGCTCAAATTTTTCAATCAAAAAAAAAATCATGCCTTCAATTTACTTTGACTGTTGAAATCATCACGAGTTTCTCTGTTATGCGCTAATGGCCAGCGCCCTGCAGAGCCGAAGGCGCCAGCAACAACAACGAGATGTCTTGCCATGGCAATGGTCAGGAAAACCGCCCTGCTTAAGTCCTGTGATGACGTTCGGGCGTCCTGTTCGGTGATTGGTTTGTTGTATTATGAATATGACCGGTTGATGGCTGCAACTGCAGTATGTGTAATGTGAGCAGCTGCAACCAGTAACTTCCTTCTATTATTCCAGAAAAGTCCTCTATCCTCTTATCTACCCTGAAAACCATCAGGTAGCAGCAAGACAGGCGAGGGTGAGTCATCTGCTGCACGTGCCGTCCCTGTTCGTCTGGATCAAGTTCTGAACACGCCCAGACGAGAACCGGCCTGAATCCAGCTCATGCGCGAGGCCAGACTTGTACATACGTACAAGGAACCATGGCATCTCGTCGTTCAGGCGTACCAGAAGCGATTCGAGAAGTTACCACATCCCAAGATTCCGGCTTTGGTTGAAGCCGTTTTCGAGAATTTTATTTGGGACCCGAAGGAGCAGGAGCTGTCATGGGTAGTTTTGGGCAAGATCGACGTCCCGATACCCAACTGGGTGAAAAAATTAACAGGATGCAACCACTGTGTATTTCGAACGATGAATATTCTGAATTTCGCCAAGCGAACGCTGTCGATCAAGATTACGAACGACGATTTCAGGCACATTGCTGTGGTCGAAGAAAATAATTGTTTTCGTGTTCATCCAGATAATGACCAATGGACTGAATACGAGCAAGTTTCACGACTAACGATTAGGTCTTTGTTGGGAATGCAATCCCAGGTTGAAGGGATTGTCATGCGATCGTATTCCGAGGTCGATTTTGCCTTCGAGCTTCGGCAATTTTCTTATTGTTAAGTATAGAATTACGAGGCTGGTCGAGAAGTCGATAACGATTTTATTCAAAGTTTGCTGAAGCTTGAACATCTTCCCAGGAGGGGTTACCTAGAAGGTATCGCTGCTGAGCGTGCTGTTCATACTGGCCCCATCCCATATACCCACATCGAGCATTCGGTGACGTCAACGCCTGTTGTAACCGCCTTGAGACATCTTGCTAGCAAATCCGATCCATCAAAAGAATTCGTCAAGCTGGAGACCGATTCTTCCTCTGTTGATCTGGAGCTTTCAGCTTCAAGAGCGGCTGGCCAGTCTTTGACATAATTAGTATTATTATTTAGTAAAGCCATATCACCGATGATGATTATTTGATATCATAATGGGGGAAGATCCGGGTTTAGCAATTCACAGAGAAAGCGATTTGTGATGTTGCTACAGCTAGCCTCCATAGAAGTTAGGGCATATTTCAGTCCAATATTTCTAATGATGTGCAGCTGACTTTGTAGAATTAAATATGCAGTAAAGGCGTCTTTCTTGATGGTTTCACTAGAACCGTTCTGCGAAAGTTGTAGAAAGCGAAATTCGACTACCTTGAGTTCTGAGATCCAGTAATACAACGCCGGATGCTGGAAATTATCGATTCTCATGCATGCTTGAAAGTATCGATTCAGAATGGACAAATTCGGTACATTACTTTGAACTGCAATCCTGCAAATCACAATCAGTTTGACTGGAAAAGGATAAAGGTGACGATTACCGGTTCGAAGGAGCATATCGGACAGGGTAGAATTCTGCTAACACATTATCAATGCTTCGTAATCGCCTGATATCTGTATTAGCTTGGTTCCAGGCTACAAACAAGCTCTCGGCTAATTGCTCGATGCGAGCCCTTTCGAACTGGAGCTCAGTCTTAGAAACGATGGCCATCTCGACAAAGCTTGAATGCTGGCATGGTGTGAGTCGCTTACAGGGGCTCTCTGTTCTCGTACATAGATTGAACTCGGTTGTGGTAGGAAGCTGTTTGATGAATAATGTATCGGGACGGGATTTATTCGCTATCCATTCTATAGTGCTATTTAGTGGGATTATAGCAGCTAGGAATGCAGCGAGAATGTCGCTTGGAACGAGCATTCGCGTTGACGACATTGGACGGCGGACGATATCATAGACGCCTTCCTCAAGGTCTGTCCTGCTCATTTCCGGATTCATTCTGGGCAGCCATCGCTTGCAGATGTCGAATCGTCGAATGACTTCTTGACCTATGTGGAAATCAGTCCTTATGGCATCTAGCTATCCATTGGGTTTCACTTTTAGATTGGCTAATTCTGCAGCATGTTCGATGAAGGTGGACCATGAGAGAAGTTGGCGAATTCCACAAAGAAGAATTTAGGGCCCATTCAAAATCTAGATCGGCGTCTTTCTCTGTCATTCCAACCTCGCAATCCCATTTCTTGGCCAGAGTCAGATCCAGGCCAGAATCGAATTTAAGCATTTGTGATTCTATAACGTCTCACTTTTTGGTTTTTACCAATTCCGGTTTCTCACCTGGTGGTTCCGGTTGGGATCGATGGACGCTCTCCATCGCGAACGATTGGGACATGGCAAGATGAATTTTCTGGATAATATCTTAAGAACAGAAGATATTATTGATTCTCTAGGGCAGGGAAAAGATATGCAACAACAACAATAGATTGATTTGCAGAATTAAGATGAACATCCAGGCGTCTATATTGTAGGCCTAAATCAGTTTAATATAGATACATTTTATCGTTTATTTCAAATATATTCAGAATATTAAATCTCTAGCATCATCGGCTGGGCGAAAGTCATCAGATGGTATACCAGCTTGCTGCCATCTCCAGAACTGGGCGACTTGCCTGTTTAACTTCTGTTTGCTGTAGCTACATGCAATTGCTGATGTAAAAACAGCAATCACTATCACGCTGGCAGGTATAACAGCACAGAAGATGAATCGCGACCAGAAACTAGGCTTTTCGATGGATGCCACTACAGATTGACTGGACAAGTCTTCCGTTCCGTTCGTTTTGCTGGAGTTTTCATCAACTGAATTGTCATCTGACCTATTTGTCGGTCTTGGTGACAATTCATGCCTCTTAATGAGTTCAGAAGGGGGGCTTATTGAGTCAGTCATCTTGCCGCCGACAACTCGGAGATGGTTCCATTTCTTGCGACAGACATCATTCCTCACTTGCGTATTTGGGGCAATGATGGTTTTATGCGAGATCTCGTAGTTGTCCCTTCCGGTTTGATCTACAGTCTTTAAGGTCTTAAGACTGGAAAGCGCCGAATATGGAAATATCCTGCAAAAGGCGATGGCTTTATCAGAAGATGTGATGATCGATTCGAGTGCTATGCCACAAGGCAATCCAAAAAGGTTTTGAGACTCCTTGCACAGGGTTAAGCATTCAATCTCGTTACTGAAATGAAGGTTCTTGCCCTCTGCCACATCCGCGTTGTCCCAATCATCACGAATGAAATCTGTTAAGACCGTCCGGACGTACTTCTTTCCAAGAATGGAAAAAATCTGGCGCTCGACAAATTCAGTTTGAAATCCTGTTCTGAATACAGGTGCGAATTCGGGATAACTCAAAGCGTCGTGACTAGCATCCAGATGTCGAGTGCTCTTAATAGCTACCCTCTGGACGCTTTCAGGATGGTCATTTTTTTGCCCATCATAAAGACGCTCGTGAAGAATGCACAAAGGGAATGTTAAATATCGGCATACAAAATCCTCTCCTGGATCGGAGAGAATATATCCATAGCAGCTTGAATCGGAATGACATAATTTACTGCAAGACCCTCTGCTGTCTGCATTTCCGCCAACTTGCTTGCTGAGAATTGGCGCCACTGCCGACATCGGCAGCGAAACTTCGACGAAACTAGCTGATACTGAATAGAATAATATCAGCCAGCTTATGCCGACCGCTCTGTCGTTCATACGATGTACTACCAACCCGATTGGATAAGACTTGCGTTCGACTAGTTGTAGAAAATCTTGAAACGGGCAGCTCGCTTGACGTGGTGTAGTCCCTCCCTTCAGATTTTAATAAGAATCGCGGTCAGGATCGTCCCTCACAGAGGTAATGGGGTAACCCCAACAGCTATATTAGTAGGATCTGACTAATTTCAGTTCCAATACAGGCTCTGAACGAGGACAATTTCAGAGTGATGAGTTTCCTTGCTAACACGAAAAGCATATGGGAAGAAACCTCGCCTGACAGGAAGTAGAGTTACAGCCAAAGCCAAGCGATCTTCATGCCTACCGCCTTCCAGTTGTTCGGGTGTAAATCCAGACAATCCATTCTATGGGTGCAAGTAGGCACTTCTAAACAGTCGCCGTCGATGATCATTCCAGAACGAGCGTTCAGCAAGACGTCACTGCCTACTCTCTTCACAGAAACATTGGATAGATGAATCCAGAAAGAACATTATAACAGGCCGTAATGAAATGTACAGCCATGATAAATTCGTGAGAGAATCCATTAAAGGGTCTCTAGATAGGCCGAACCCGGACCTGCTTTATGCCGCTCTTACAGTCACGTTGTGGTTTAGTGGTCTTTACAAAGCCCAAAGACGGTTTAGCACTGCCGTATGGATGCAGATGGATGCCATACCATCTGTCAATCAGCTGGTCAAAGAATACTTGCTGTTCCTGGGTTATACGGGCGCGTATCAGGCGTTTTGTGCCCAGGAAGTTGAAGATGCTCCGTGGCAATTACCACAGCCAGGTTTGATCTGATATCTTTGACTGTTAATATCTGGTCAATTGTTTGGGCAGGTGCTATTGCCGAACTGATTCGTACAATATGCAAAGATGGCGATATTGATGGTTTAATCAACCTGTGGAATTTGCTTTCGGTTCGCTTCTTCTCGAAAATGCCACAAAGGGAATTTGTCTCTGCATCAAGTAGAGAGCTTCTTCGAGCTCTACAACGCTGCATGATCATTGTCAGTATATTTTCTCGACCTAGAAATGACGCTGATGCCCAATAGGATATAGCGTCCACTAAAGATCGCGTCAAACTGCAGCGAATTTTTGAAAAAATATTCCAAGAATCACCTTTGGAGCTAACTGATCCTTCGTTAGGCTGGACAGATTGGTTAGCAATACCATTCTGTGAGCAGCCATCTGCTAATGCTCGATTGGCGCCGTATTTCACTCCGGCTTGGAGATCATCCATATTCACAGCGTTGAATAATTTCCTATCGACAATCTTCAGTGCCATTCCGCTTCCGTCTTTACTCAAGTAGGGTCTCGATCATTTGCTATCATGCTGTTGATGAATAACCGGAGTCGAACAGTCTGCATTCATTCAAAGAGCGACAACAGATTTTGGAGAATGAGAAAGCGCAACTTCAAAGTGAAAATGAAAGGTTGGTAGAGCGCCTAGCTGCCCATCATCGCAATCATGTTCGTCGTATCTCTTCCACACCAGCACTAAGTGTGTGTTGGATCAGAAAATCAGATTAATTTTCTGATGCCTAACTGATCGTTCATAGGTGCTCAACTACCACCTAAGATATTGCTTGGTCACACCATGGAGATTACATCGTGTAGATTCTCTTATGATGGCGAGATGTTAGCCTCGTCTTCTCTGGATGGCTCTATTCGGGTCTGGAAACCTGATGGGTCAAGTACCTCTGTTTCAGGCTCATCCGCATGCTTATCCCTTGAATGGGATTCCAGATCGCCGCGTGTCATTTTCTACGGGGATTCACATGGAAAACTCAAAGTATGAATGCATTTATTGTAATGGGCCAGTATCTGATTTAGATCGGCAGCTTTGGAATGCCGAACATAAGCGAATTTTTAAAGAAATGCATGTTGGTTCCGACGACTATTCCAGAATAATTTCTATCGCTACATCGCCTTCTGACTCTGTTTGTATCACATCGTGTGTCTCCGAATCGAATTCTTCTGGGTCTATCGGCGTTTGGTCTTACAAGACTAGCCAAAACATCATGACGTTTGCAACGGAAGTACGTGCTTATTCAACACCATCTTGTGGCTGATCTCCTTACTGAACACTATGATTAGCCTGTTAGTCGCCCAATGCTTTGTACCGTTTTCAACCATAATGGAACTCTTTGTGCAATGGGCTCTATAGGTAATCACACATTCTGCACGCCGACGTGATTTTGTCTAAGCATTATTTCTAAGATGGCTATGTTCGTATATTTGATCTGAGAAGCAAGGCGGTTATATTGTCATGGCAAGCTCACTCTTGCGATATACAGACAATAGCGTTCGGAGCTGAAGAGACCTCAGTAATATCGTGTGGACTTGATAGTAAAGTAACCGAATGGGATCTTCACCGACATGGACAAGCACTTAGAACCATCAACCTGGATGTACCAACGACGAAACCAACTCCGACATCCAGAGTAGACTTTTCTTGCGACGATTCGGGAAAACAGATTTGCATAACAAATGGGGTCGGTAATTCAGTGGTCTATAACTGGGAAGATACAACGAAACCAGTGTATTCGGTTCCTTTAGAAGGATCAGCAGTTCCTGTTCAGGTCAGCATTTCCAATGTCAATTATTTCTATCTCACAGCACTGATATTAGGTGGATTGGTCTTGTGCCAAGAGACTCGCAGCGTTCGTGCTGAATGATCATTCAATTCGGATACATTCGATGCCCGTTATACAGCAATGTTTTAGTTAAATTTAAATTATCATATTCAAATTAGAAAAATCGTGATCAAGATTGGAGAGATCCGGCGTGCACAAGACGCGATGATTCACATTTGCCAGCCTGTTGCAGGTATTCGTTTTCAAGTTGAATGCCATTAGTTCTTGCCTGTATATATAATCCTATCACACGTATCAGTAACTCTATTTTCCAGCAATCTAATACATACTGTCGCCGAACTGACCAAGAAATCAACACCTCCACATCTTAGCACGACCTTCCCAGATTTAAATATGACCAATTTGCCTAGGAAGCCGTCAGGTAATCTGGTACCAGAGGCAGCGAGAACTTGAGAAATATCGTCAAGCTTTTCAACTGGTTTCAATTTGGTCGCAGGTGCCTTGCTTGAATCCTGAAAACCCAATTTCAAAAGTACGATAGAACGGCAACAGCTGGTTCTACCTTGTCATCTGTAACTTCGACTGCCTTGGTTGGGAGCCGTGAAGGCAACTGCCAGAATATATAATCTGAATTTAAAGAGTCATGACGAAGCCCAGTTTCAAAAATGGCTTTAACGTCTTCAGGTTTTTTTTTGCCGGGTTTGGCCTCTTCAACTTTTACATCGTCTAGTTCGTTGTCGATGGTAGCATTTTCGGCCGTTCTTCCTTCGAAAGCGAAAGGAAGTATGACTGGGGCGAAAGAGCTTGAATCATCCATGTTTTCATCATCAACATCCATATCGTTCTCATGCAGGGGAGACCCAGATGGTGTAGACGCACACGATATGGCTGAAGTCGTCCTTAACGAACGATCGTTTGGCACGAACGACGACTTCTTCACGTCACTGGCGACGAAGGTCACGGTTGTCGCAGCAGCAGGCTCCTGATGTTTTTTCGGTCGAATTACAGGTTTCTGCTCGATCTCTGGACGCTGAACGACCTCGAGCAGTTTCGGAATAGCCGGCTTAGCATTGCCTGGTTCAGCATTGCCTGCGGCTCGTCTCGGGGCTACAGTAGGAGCGAACTACATCAACTAAGTCCAAGAACGATACACTGCCTCATCCAATTACTTTTCGGACGGTCCCTCTACCACGTCCGCGTCCTCTGAGACGATCCTGGCCGGATCCCAACGAACCCAAACGCTGTGGTTTTCCTGGATCCGACATTGTCAGCAATCGGATCGATTTCCCGACTTCATTTCCCGGCACGGACTTCGATGATTTTTTATCGAAAATTCCATAAGCTTTTGCTACGATCTAAGAGATCATACGGATCAGCGATATCAAAACATGTCAAACAGTTTCTCTGCCTGGATCCATCGTCCTGCTTTGAAACATTCAAGGCAGTCTCTTGCAGTACTACCTAACCATTTCCGATTTACACACTAAGAAGGTTATGCTAGAATGAACTGAACTCAGAGAAATGGGTCCAGTTTGAAATTGTCCAGTCAATGAACTTAGTCTACAGAATTACTGTAACAGGGCAGAACTAGACCCGGTTTCCTGAAAATCGTCATATTTGTCTCAAACCAGGGCTAAATTTAGCCAGATCCAGCCCAGGACGATTTCCATTCTTCGTGTTTGTCTTTGGAGGATGCAAATGAACTGACTTCGATAGAATATACATATTTATTTGCTCGCTATAGTTTTATATAAGTCTTAACCTCGGATTGCTCCGATTGTTCGTTGTCAACTCGGACTGATCGTGCTGCATTACTCAGATCGTCAATTAGATCCCTTGGATCTCATATCTTCGCGATAAATGTGGCCGGCCGAAACCATTCGCTTATCAAGCTTTCAATAACTCGTTTTTTGGCATTTTCCACTGCTATTCCAAATAGTGATCACGTAATTTCGGTTTCGATGAGGCGTCCTCGCGCATTTGAAAATAAAATCACCATCAGGCCGAATCGGAACGACGCCCTCATCACATATGCAGTCGACATCGTACTTGGATTCCTCGACGAAATCGCCTTCCCAAAAAGTCGCTGAGTTTCCATAGATTCTTCCCAGTTTTCCGATGCGTTTGGCGATAATTGCAGGGAGCCTGTTTACTTGGAGTACGTTGCGGTTTTGCATTGTTGTATCCAGGAACATTTACACATGCAGCCGCAATGCAATCATCTGAATCGGAACATTCAGATGAGCCGATGTTAAACTCACTCTACAGAAAACTTGTCAAATACCTAGAGCGGGTATGTGTGTCGGTCTTATCAGTGGAATAGCGAGATTGGTCGTTTTCAGATGATCTGCCAAAATGACGGTTAGAAGTTGCATCGACATGTTCTGAGGTCGATGCGCGTCTCTGACGGCATCGAAGTGCCTTCAGATTCGTATGTATGTAGTCATGTTGAATTGAATGTAGGTCAGCAATGCAGTTAGCTCGTACGGTCGAATTTCGCGCATTCTCCAAACTGCCACAATCGAAGTTAAAATGAGACCATCACCAATTACTGTTACTGTCTAGAGCAACTTGCAGCTCTAAAACGCATTACTTCAGGAAAACAGTGCGATCATTGCATACGATCCGGTCCAGTATTTATTCAATCGGTAGATATGGCAGCGATCTTGAGGAATGATATTTCTATCCTGTTACCTCTGTCGACTAAATCAATTCGCTGGACATTTCGGACTGGAATGTCCACTCAATTTAGTTGATTTCTGTAGGTCCGAAAGATATTATCAATCAGCTTTGACTGAAAATCATGAAAAATTCACATCGCCTGCGAACCTCACATGTTCAGGCTCCGCCGAATCTACGATACTCTCTCATTTATCCAATCGAGTCGGAAATTGAAGCCCGAAAGGACCCTGAATGCCATATCGACGAAGCGATCCTGGGTCCTGTACCAGTGCTTGGCAGGAAGAACATAGAGGAAGATCGGAAAACTGATTGGAAGACTTCGGGCCTGCCCGGGACCGATCCAGCCTGATTAATCCTGAAGCTAAGCTTAGCTGTGATCGCAGACTGGGTCTTTTGGTTTGGAGATAGGGCTCCGACCCGACCCAGACTGGCTGGGGTTTTATTTAATCTTGGACGATCCGGTCGTAGACGAGCTCTTGATCGACGATGGTGAAATTTGGGAAATATTTGAGCGTTTCGGCTGTTCCAGAATGGAGCTTGAAATACCTCGATTATAAAGCACTGAAGAAGATTTTGAAACGTCTGAAAGAAGCTGGACTGGCTGAAAATCTGAATCGTGAAATTGCCGATGGTCTCCCTAGAAATATTCGTGTATTAACGGATGGTTCTGGTCGGGCGTTTATGGTGAATATTACTGATCAACCTACCAGAGAAGATCATCTGGAAACTTTGGGTAATTGGTGCGTTTTAGACTGTTCATCTATATTAAAAGATCGTGTATAGAATCGCTGATGCCGGCTCACCTCGCAAACCGCGACATTGAATTGGCTTTTTTCCGATTACTCCAGTCTGAAGTCGATAAAGTTGCATCGTTTTTCTTGGAACAGGAACAGTTTCTAGCATCGCAAGTTGATGCTATGACTATAAAAGCCAGGAGGAAGAAATCCCGAAGCGATAAGACTTTTCAGGATCATAAATTCCGACTAACTTGTCAATGGCTGTTTCAAGGGCTTCAACATCTGCAAAATTTTCACGTCATAAATTACGTCGCCATTGCCAAAATCCTCAAAAAACATGATAAACTGTCGTCATGGAGTAAATCCAAAGACGTGATCGTTCCATTGCTGAGCAATCCAGAACGTTATCCTCACACAGATAATCTGAATAAGCTGATGAGGAGAGTTCAGGTAATTTATTTCATCAACGCTGAAGTTTCCTATTTAAACCGGTTTTAGGACGAATTCTCGAACCTGTATGCTGGTGGAAACCATTCCCTAGGAGTCGATATGCTTCGAATCGTTCCTAAAAAGATGTCGCACTCAACTTCGTTTATCGCTGGTGTCAATGTTGGTCTGCTGATCGCATTATTGGGTGTGATCGTCAGTATCTTCCTGCTGAAATCTGAACCCGATATTCCGCCACAGTTTCTGGCTGCATTTCCGACGTTCCGATTTCTGGTCCTGTTGGTGTTTGCACTATCTGTCTGGGGCATCGACATCGCCATTTTCTCTAAGAAACAGATCAATTATGGATTCATCATGAACGCTGACCCGAATTCCCTTCTAAGGAGCAATCAAATCATCCTAATTGCTGCCTCAAGTTTCGTCCTGGTGCTTTCATGTCTTACCCTGTTTCTCGCATTGACGTGTTTCCCGACAAGCACCAGAATCCCACCAGGCTATTTTCACCTGGTCGCCTTCGTGATCTTGACAATGGTTTTGTTCTGTCCTTTTGACATCTTTTTCCAAAAAACGCGCGCGTTTTTGTTGCGAACGTTGTTCGCGATCTTCATCTCGCCGTTTGCAAATGTCCAGTTTCAGACGTTCTTCTTAGCCGATTTCTTAACTTCTATGGTTCGGGTGTTTTACGACTTGAACTATTCGGTCTGCTTTTATGTAACTGGGGGGTTTCTGGACCATTCCAAAGCAGCTATCTGTGTAAGATCTGTAGCGATTGGAAGATGGGTTCTGGCATTTTTGCCTTACTGGTGGAGGTTCGCTCAATGTGTTCGACGGTATCACGATTCCAAGCAATCATTTCCGCATCTCGCTAATGCTGCGAAATACTTTTCCGCTTTGATGGTCACGTTTTTCTCATTACTTGGTATTTCACTTATAATCTGCTGGTTTTCCAATGATTCATTTATCTTTAGCCGATGTATATAGAACAAGCTCTGCTTTGTTGAGTATCTGGATTGCTGTCGCCATATTTGGCACCATTTTCTCGTTCTCGTGGGACATTTTCATGGATTGGGGCCTTCTGGAGCACGACAGTCCCAACTTCTTATTGAGATCAAAACTGCTGTTCTCGAAATGGGTACATGTGTGTTGGTTACGTGGTTTGGTTTATTGACTGCTCTTTTACCCCAGGTGTATTATGTAGCTGCTATTACGAACTTGTTGCTAAGAGTAACTTGGGTGTTTACAATTTCACCAAATAGCACCGTTCTCTTCAATCATGAAATTCTCCTGTTGCTTCTCTCAATTGGCGAAATCGTCAGGAGGGGTCAATGGGTCATATTCCGGGTGGAGAACGAGCATCTCAATAACTGTGGCAAATTCCGGATTGTCAACGAGATCCCTTTAGAAATGACCTATCAGCATGCTGGCGAGAAGACACGCGACGATGATGAAGAGCCCAGCAAGAATGACAGTTCAAGTCAGCAGATTGTAAATTTCTCGAGTTTACTTAACCCATCTGAATCCTGGTCTAAGAAGTGATTGTCGCTTCGTGGATTTCAGTTAATCTATACGAGTGTTCACTGCCCATATCTCAACATAAATTACAATATTTATATGTTCCCGGCCATTTCATGTATGTGTGGAGATGCATACCGACTGTTCTATCATTATTGCATTCTCATGCCAACATGAATAGATCTCCATTACTATATTTATTTACTGATATTTTAATAAAGATATCGAACCAGAGTATCTTCAACATGTGAGACGGGGGATGGGGTAGCACGAAATTACCAAAGCGTGATTTGGAATAAAAGCGTTATTTCAGACGATTATTGTATCGTCTAACTCGAAGCTAAAACAACTTGATAAATTTGTCTGTGAATTTCAAGAAGAACGTGGATTGGGTATCTCGGCATGAAGGGACCTTTTCGATTGAGGGAGGTCTGACGCAGTCCGACAATCGCGACAGAGTCCAGATGAACCCGGTTCTACCAGCTGATGATCCTACGCTGGTAGCGCTGGCAGTAGACCGAATATCGTCAGCATTGCAGACCGATGAGCAGCCACAGCTGAAATTGGACAATTATGTGTACCAGGTCGTCTGTGGCTGGGGTTTTCTGTCCTTGATCGTTAACAATGAATGTGACAGGGCAGTGTTGTTCACTGTGATCGATATATTTATTTACCACAATCGATTCTGAGCCAGTTCGAGAGTGAGGTGCTTAATTTCCAATCGTCATAGCTGTAAGCTTCATCCTAGGACTGGAATGCAAAAGCTTCTCCGGAATATTGCCTGAAATCAATCGTATCTACATAACTATCGACAATCGATTGATCTTATTTAACTATATTGATGGGTAGAAAGCTTGCAAATTGTCTTAGCTGCAATGATTCAGATAATGTCTTAGATCAATATATGTTTATGAGGACTTTAATCAGATTATCATCAGTGTGGCTCTTGTCACACCCAAACCAGATGTCTTCATTGACGAGATTGAATACCTGCTGGCTGTTGCCACACCAGCTGATATCGTCATCTTAGGGGTTCGCTTTGATGGCGGTCCTCAAACCGGAAGTATCGAACTTGTCGAAAGTTAGTGCGCTTTTTAAACAATGCTCAAGACAACTAAAGCTTCTTTTCTAGCTTCATATTATGCTTGTTCTGACGGTATCCACATGCTCAAGCTTGTATGTACTCCGTATCCATCGTCTCGGATATTCGCTGCAGGTGAATCCTGTTATCTGCTGGTTGGAATGCTGGCTCTAATCGTGCTCTGTAGGAAAAGATGGACGCGTCTACGAAATTGATTATCAACCTGGAACAAGATGGTTTGCAAAGAAATGCCGAAAGCTGAGTCACATGTCTCTGTAAGTGTTCGAGAAACGAATTGGGTGAAATTCCATAATTTCGATAGGATGGACAAAGTATCGATTTTGTTCCCTGTCTTGAAGTTATTCCAATCGAGCGACCCATTAATCGATCTTGTGGTCGATCCTCGCAAGGTTCAAGTATGTAGCTGTTATTTTCTTTGCATTTATGCTGTATTAGGCCAATCTCTATGGACTGACGCAAGGCAGTTCGATCTACAAATACGAACTCGGCCAAGACAAATACGATCAATGCCGAGGTCCTTTCGCCATCGATGCATCGCGATTACAGAGTAGCTTGGGGCTCGGAGTCGATTCAGAATTTAGCATTGGTAGAATTTCGTTCGGTTTGTTCGCTTAATGCCAACGTGGGATCTCAGTGGCTTTATCTGTCGATCACGGGTTCTCTGGAGTTGATGTCTGTGCAATCTCGAATAATGGACATCGCATCTACTTGAAATCTAATGCTGGCGACGATTTTGTTATCGACTCTGTTCGTATCTGTCCCCGTTATATTGATGCGCCGAGCTCTGAAGGCATCCGAGAGAAATATAAGCCATTTTTCAGCAAAGGTCTGCAAACCTCTTTGTCTGGTGGCGCTTATATCCATTTTTTGTTCAGGGCAAAGCCCTTGCGCTGTTAAAAACGCCATCTACTTTGATGGCGTTTTTGTTGCTGCCGACATGAGAGATCCACGATTCGACACGTTGGTTTCAATGACTGTCATCGAACCTGGCGATAAACAGTCTATAACAACAACAACGTCATCTTCTGCGACTCCTACAGTGCAATCCTTAGTTGTGTCAGACGAAAATGTCGAGAGCCATTTACTAGGTATGCGAATTCAGTTTCCTTTCTTTTCACCTCTCAACTCATCATTAGATTGCCGGGTTCATGACATGAAAACCGTTCCTCGTGCCCTGCTGCTTCAGCAGACTCTACTTGCTTCCACTCTATATCGCAATGCCCAAGCTACACAGCCATTGCTCGGACTTTCATCTGCTGCTATTCAGCATGCAGTACCGCCACCTAGGTTCATCGTTCTCACTGCTTCTCGAGTTATGTTCTATGGGATCAGCCGGCCGCTGGAACAGGTAAAGACTGTCCGGTGTTTCGTTATTGTCTTTCGTAATATGATTGCAGTTAACACAATTGTTGAGCTCGAATTGTTCAGCGGCAACCTTACAGGCTGCGATGTCTAAACTTGGCATGGCTGAATCTTGTGCCATGCTCTTGACGATTATCTGCTCTTCAACGATGCCAGTTGCGTCCGATAAGAGATCTGTTCCTGGAAGATCACCTGAGCCATATACTGTTCATGTATGATTCTGCCGGACTGCTGCGGATATCCGTTTAATTCTTGCCAGGAACGCAGAACGGATTCCAAGATTGAAGATTTCTCCAGCGCTGTTTTCTCCCAAAATCAGGTTGTAAGACAGGCAGCTATTGATGCTTTCATGTCTTTTGGTGGCGAGCCGACCTTGAAGCTAAATTCCGTAAGCAACTGCTCTAATTCTGTTATTCATTTCTTAATGATCACGCCAGCTTGACAACAACATCAGTTTCTCTCATGCTCATAGCGGATTGTACATGTATGCCTCACGTGTCATCCGTTCGGTTTGGTTTCGGAGCCTTGTAGAACATGAACAACGTGAACTTGTATTTAGACTGCCAAAGTCTATTATAAGCTCTGTTCTGAGGCCATTATCTCAGCTACATCGTTTTATCAATGAGTATCAGATTCCTCAGGTGGGCTGGGTTTCCCTCTTCTGTTTCGTTGACATTTACAATTTGCTTGTAGACTCGTCTGTTCCAATCTCATAGTGTTGCCTCTGGCACCTTGGAACTTAATTCCATCAGCGCCCTTGAGAAATTTCTAGGAAATGCGATTGAGGTTCGGTTGCTCTCGACTGTCCAGTTTGCTTTTGACTGGATCGGCATAGATTCTCAACCTGGTTTTGCTGATTCAGCAAACAGAAACTCTCAGCCAGATCGCTCAAACAATGGATAGCGGCGATAGGTTTGTGTTGGAAACCAATCCTTTTAAGGACTTATTGACGATGGTACTTCTTTTAAATTCCAGCGGTTGAATCTCTGATTTGTAAAGGATCAAGGCACCAGGTGCATCAAGGGCTTAATTCGAACCTTTATGGAAGTTGAAGGTTGTTTAAAATCAACTTTCTGTTTACGTGAGCTCAAGTAAATGATTCAAATCAGGGCCCGGGGGTTCAACTTACATCAGCACCTTGCAATCTTTATGCCCTTCATATATCGATAGCACAGATCTGTATGTTTTGCAGTGCTGTAATTGTAATATATATTTTATGATTTTGTGCTTTCAGGTTCTTGTTCAGTGGGAATCAGCTCCTATCTGAATCGAGTAATCAATCGTTTCAAGGCAAGTCGGTTAAGCTGCAACGTGAAGCCATTGAATCTTTCAAAAAGGTTTCATCTTCGTGGCACAATGCGTTTTCTAAGGGTTTCTGTAGGCATCAGCAAATATCGATTTCCCTTTACAGAATGTTACTCCGAAACTGATGGTCGATGCTGACTGTCTCGCTATCGCTTTTTACTCACATTTTTTTTAGGAAAAGGGATTACTAAGCGATGTTATTGAACTTTGTTTGTGGAGAGCGTCTTCCCTAGATCGCTATATCTCATCTAGTTCCACGTCTACTGAAGAGGATCGTGTCCGGCGGCAAACTGTGTCTATCAAGCAAAAAAATACCTATCAGGTTTCTATTGCTCATAATAGGTCGTTCTTTCAAGCTTATTTTCTGTAGGCAGCATGCTCTTGTTTAGACGATGCTTTATCAAACCCGGCTTCAAACATATCTCAGCAACAGATTTCTGCTGCTTTGTCGATTTGCTTTCAATCATCCTGCCTGACGTTCTTAAATGATTATTTCTTCCCTTTTTATGTCCAGAAGTGCAATGCCAATTATGATGTTGCGTGTGACAACTTCCAAAACTACCTCGTTCAGAACCGTTTGGTAAGCTTTTGTAACGACTCTGGTTTCAATAGCATTTATCTTCTGCAGTTTGATCGATTACGTCAATACTTTGTAACCCTTCATAAATTCACGGACGGAGCAAAATTCTTTGCTCATCTACCTTTCAATCTCGAGTTGACAGGAAACCATATCACTATCCGGGATAGGATTCGGTATGTGGATTGATTTTTGTCAACATAGATTCACAGTTTGCAGTTATCTGGAAATTGCAATTGAACTCAACCGCTATTGCACAACCTCAAATGACAACCTAACGTTCGAGCTAAGAAAAGCTATTGAGCTTGGTGAAATCCAATCCCAGCTTATCTCGCATTTGATGTCAGAGAAAGGAAAGCTAAACGAGCAGGGGTATATTGCTTGTCTGGACATGATAATCTGCTGACGTTCCTATATCAGAATTGCCAACTCTACTACTGTTAGCCTTGACAGTGATCTGTCGTTGTGCATGTCGAGCCTGCTGAATGGTACTAACGCCTGAATGATCTGTTCGGAAAATGACCTCAAGTCTAGGAGAAAAACTGTACAACATTTCCTGCAGATATGGGCAGTATGAAACATGCTTGAAGATACTTTTCGTTGAAGATAGTCGTCAACATGGCGACGTGGTCGCTGCACTATATGCCAATATCATTTCTTCTATAATCAAAGAGCGAGAATCGCTGAGTGCTGATTGGAGGTGACGCTCTTGTTTTTTATTACTGATACTTCTCTCAGCTTTGAGCAGATTGGCTGTAAAAGAAACGATTTCTAGGCTTGGCCGTCAATATCGCCTGTCAACCTTCATGTTTCCTGCTTCTTTAATTTGTGAATTATTAGAGCAGTATAATGTCACTAGATCGCTTACTGCATCTCAAGCTGCACCTTTCGTTGGGCCGTTGATGCTTGATCAGGTTGATTATCCTGTTGATCAATTAATTGCTATCTACTCGCATCTTATTCGGCAGTAAGCTAGAATGGGTCGCATAGCCGCAGTGCTAATTTTTGTTAGTTGGACATTATCTCGAGATGGCGTTTACTCGTCAATTCTTTACGTTCTGTCACCAAGCCATATAGATGCATTATCAAGTAATACTTTACTGTACCAGAAGACGATTTCAAGCGCCATTGCACTTTGTGATCTCTGCCTCTCCTTACCAGATAACTCCTATACGGATCAGTTTAATCGCTTACGGCAGCTGTACGTGCAGAAGAAAGCCTCTGCTTCCTAGTTTCCTTATTTTATCATATATTTAAATTACGATGCTAGTGTTTTTTACTGTAAATAAATACCAAAGCATACATATACATAAGTATTATCGCTCTCTCATCGAGGCTGTACTTTTCATTAGCAATTCACGTTGATGTTCTTGATTAAGACGCCGATTACGATTTTCCTCTTTGAGCATGTCAAGTTCTAATCGCTTTGAATGCTCCCTTTTGACGTTGAATTGATATTCACTGGACATGGAGTCGAATTCCCTCTCCAAGAACATCAATGTATGTGAATCTGATGCACACTGCGTCTTCAAGTCTATTATATGTAGTTGATAAGAATTCAAATGGCAATGTCATTAAATTCACCTAAGACGGCTTTACTCAAAGACGCCAGTTGGTTTTGAATGCGCTTTTCTTCAATATTTAATCGCTCATAATGCGACTTGACATCCGAGTAGGATGCATTTTTCTTTGAGATATCAGAATTCATTTCCTGAATGCATTTATCGATTGCGAGCGCATTTCGCGCGAAGACAAGCTCTTTAAGATACGTTGCGGGCTCCCGTTCGCAGATATATATGATCAATTGACTCTCATCCTAACTTTCAGTTAGAGGCTTGATAGACAAGGAAATGCATTTTACGGTTTTGACAGTCGAAACACATGAAGAGCAGCTTTTAGAATCGATATCGCAGATATAAGAAAATTTATCGAGCTGGAAGATTGTCAGAGTGAATTTCAGATGAGAATCGTTATCCAAAGGAGATGGCATCTACGGCAGCAGTTAGCAAGTAGCTACATGATACAGCGAGCCCAACCCTCATTATATCCGGAGCAGGGAACGACTTTAGGGCTTTGACAAAGACGTTACTCTTTAGTAGCTCCTGCATCCATCTCTTACAAACCAATGAACATACTACAAGCGTCTTTGGATCCAAAAACCGCAATACGTCAGCCAGCCATTGCTGAACATGCCCTAATATAAAAGTTAGCTTCAATTACTGTACAAAGAGCAATTCATCACCCTGTTGACATACTTGTCGGTTGATCAGAACTTGTGATTCCAGATTTCGCGTCCGATTCTGCAGCTCGCAGTGCTGCGAGCGAAGAGCAGATTCTCTCGACAGCAAGCCATAAGTTTCTTCGGCAGTTTGATTGGTTTTTCTGTCTAATTTAGCTCTTTCATCATCTAGAGCTTCTATCTGATTTCAGCAATTTTAGCACATGTATTTTTAAACAGATATGCAATACAGCTTGCCTATGGCGATCTGCGAGGCCTTGCGATTCGATGCAATCTTGTCTTAATTGATCAAATGCCCGATCCTTGATTGCATGCAGCGATACAAACGCAGAATGCAGAAACCGGTGTTGGATTGTAGCATCCATAGCATAGCATCAATGAACTTTGATTGACAACTTTACAAGCTTGACTTTAAGTTTTATTAGCGCAGCCCTTTCCACGTCATTTCAACTTTCTATGATCAGTCCTGACCCTGAACCGGAACATGACGCCGTCGCAAACAACGCTTCTGATGAAGAGGACGAAGATGAACAGGAGCCTGAACAGGAGCCTAACGATGACGATGAAGACGAAGATGACGAACCGGCTGCGAAACATGGTGCTGACGCTCCGGCGACTTTAAACTCCTTGCTGTCACATTCGCAGTTGCAGCAAATGCGCCTTGAGGAACAATTTGAGATGCAAAGAAAGAATAAAATCAGGAGGCAACGGTAATGTTTTGCTCCATGTCATTTCTATATTTGGAATTAACTTCTGATAGAGAAATATATAATCGTTTGAACGAATCCCAACGTAGCCGCTATGTTGCATTCATTCAAGGAGCCTTCAAGCAGACTCATGTTAAAAGGGTCGAGGTATTAGTGATATACCGCGATTGAAATATTCAGATCAACTAGGTTATGCTCCCGGTTTTAGAGACATCTAAAGTCACTGAGCCCTTAACAATTGTTATGATTGCTATTAGCAAGATGTTTGTGGGCGATTTAGTGGAGCTTAGCCTTGAAATAATGGTGCTTAAGTGCCGAATCGTATCTGAATTCCGCTAACTCGCGTATTGACAGAATCAATGGGGTCATCAAGGTGCAATACGACCAATCCACTTGCGCGAGGCGTACAGGCGGCTTTACAGACGATTGGGATTGAGTTCTCCAAGAAGGTTGTTCTTAAGATAATTCATTTCACGTTAATAATAGTAATGTTTCGAGCTGTCCATTAAACTAGTCCAATCGCAATCACTTCCAGGAAAACGGATAGCGCTATAGTCGAAATTACCGAATCTTGAAGAAACTGCCCAGTCTCAACTGGCCATGGCCGAATGAGAAATCTTCTTAGGGACGCGGCCTCGTCTTTGCCATCCAGATCATGCTTCGAGTCCTTGCCGTCCACAACCCCTGATTAGACAGTATTCGTTACAGGCTGTCCACGTTCATCATTGTCAATTATAAGCGGTCATTGATGGCATCGCAGCAATAGGCGATTCCAATCGCGATTGCCGGAAGATCGTGACTCATATACCATACCAGCTCGGGGTAATCTTTCGTCGGGCCTACATTTCATCTCACACTAAACGTCGTTGGTGGATTATGAGTCCCGATCTTCAACTAGAATCGCAAACCCAACATGCTGCATTACAATCGACCAATCACATGTCTTATGTCGTAGACGCACACGAGTCGTTTCCTGCAGAGAGCTGCATCATTCGAATAGATAAAGTTATGCATATTCCCGGAAGTGCATTCGCTCACCTTTTCGGGCGCTCGCTTTGGCTGCGAATAAGTTCAGGGAATCGCCAGCTCTATTTGGATGAAAGCTACGTATTGCAGCCTTTCAACAATTTATATTTCAACTCGTATGCCGATCTCTCAAGCTTAGATCAGGACTCGGTTGTCGATTTCGAAATATATAGCTGGTACAGCATCTGCTTTAATAACTTGCAGCTGATGTAACATTCTTCTAGGGACGTGATGTCGAGCTGGTACAGAATTGGCAAAACGTCGATACCTTTGGGCGAACTGCTTGAGCGGCCTACCCGAACCTTACTGCTGCAATTGGATAATGGCGATTTCATGATAAAGAAGTCGCTCAATATCCCGACACAGCTGCATATCGAAATGGTCCATACACCGGACGGGTGGAATAAGCCAAGAGAGTCCCCATATTCCGATGTCAGCAAATTCGACAAGCATGTGATGATAATCACGAGGGGAACTAGAGGGGATGTTCAACCGTTTCTTGCTTTAGCCATCGGGCTAGCTGAGCAGCGAAATTGGCTTGTAACTATCTGTACTGAGCTAGCGTATAAAAACTTCATCAAATCTCATTCTAGGTAATAGTACTTTTTCTACTATCTTTTTAACACTGAGTTTCCCTTAGAAATTTAAAGAGAGGTGGGATTCGTTTCCGGCCCTCTGGTGGGGATACGACTGCTCGCGTCTCAAGAGATTTCATAAAATGGGCTGTGCATTCCAAGTCAGCCGTCATTCAGAGCATGATCCTTGCCCGATCTGAAGCAGAATTTTTTTCTTCGGAACCTGTAATGTTCTGGTGGGCAGACGTAATGAGACCATCTGCCATTATATATGGGTAACTGCCGCTATCCCTGCTTTTTTGTCTTATAGCACTCAGTTTGTATATGTAGGTTCACAATGGCCTCAATCGCTATGATTATCTCTGAAAAGCTTGGCATTCCTATGCTTGGATTCATTCTTCAGCCAACTATGATTCCGTCCTCACAATATCCTCCACTTGAAAGCCTGAGCCAAAATACGATTCCGTTAATGATTGAGGATTCAATTCTTTCGCATGCCTTCATTGGAACATTAAAGTCATATGTTGACTATCCAACGCTCTCGGGTTTAAGGCGGCGGCGTGGGCTGCCTCCATCAAGTAAAACATGGAGTCTCATTCTTGAGCAAGCGTCTCCTATCATCGTTCCTATCAACGAAGTCGCTTTCGGAGGCAGGCCCGAAGATTGGCCGCAGTCTGTTGTGATGTCTGATTTCATTTATTTAATGTAATGTCTTTTAATTTTATAGGTCATGCCGATAATGACATGAAAATTAGGAATAACGAAATGGAACTAGATCCAGAAATCGTTAAGTTTATTGACACAGCCAAAGCAGGAAGGTTTCCTGTTATTATGATTGGATTTTCATCAATGTAAATAATGGTATGGAATACTGGACGGCAATTTATATGATATAGGCCTATACCAAGAGAAGAAATCACTAGAATTGTGATCAAAATCGCAAAACAATGTAAAAAGCAACCCAGAATAATCTCTTTACTGGGAGATGGAATTAGGGAATCAATATCCCCCAAATCCAAAGCGGTACTGGACCAGCTCATCACGGATGGGATAGTTTACGAATGTCGAGGCGCGCCATTCGGGAAAGTATTTTCTCGTGTCGACTGTGTTATCATCCATGGAGGACTTGGTGCAACATCAGAAGCTATGAGGGCTGGTATTCCTGTAATATGTACTGGAGTATTACTAATGGATCAAAGGTTAATTCACTGCACTGGCTTTTTGCCTTGATGTTAATTGAGTTCTAGGTTCTGGGGAAACCGTTGTAAAGCTGTTGGTATTGCGCCAGAAATGAAACATATATCTGCGTTTGCTGCTTGCTGTGTTTCACAAGTTGATGATGCTCTTGCCGATGGAAACCCCTTTGCTCTTGCAGCCAAGGAGTTTGTTTCAAGAATAAGAGCACCTTTAGATCCTACTGGTGTGACACTCAATGTTGATACTGTTGTTCAATTACTAGCTAATGCTGCTCCTATATCTACTGTAAGAAGTATATCCAGGGAAGAAGACGTGGCTGCTGGATAGTGCATTGCCAACCGTGAATGTTTTCCATTTCCTCTGTTGCTTTAGTAATAGAGGCATTGTAGCAAAAATCATCATAAATCATCAAGCAAAATCCTAATGTCACTGCTGTGTTGAATATTTCTTCCCAGATGAGGGCAGTTTATTAGTCTTTTCTGTTCTAAGTTTTGGAAGTAGTATAGCAGGAGTAATCATAAAGTGGTCGAGCAAATATATTGTAATGTCACCGCTAAGTCGATAATGAATCTAAGGCGTCAGTGTTTTCTCTTCCTGGATGATCGCTTTGCAGCCTTTTGTCCACTTGCTGGTTATGGTGCTCTCCTGATTTTGTCGTTATATACTGCTGCACTAGCTGGCTCCATTCGAGTTGCTGACTTTTAACCTTTAACGAAACTTATTACAATGAAATTGTAATATGAAGTGAAAGTTTTACCCATTCACTTAAATCAGTTATATCAGAAATCGAAACATTCAGTGCATTCAGCCTGTTTGATTCATAATCTTTTTCGGCTTCGCCAAACTCAGACTCGCTAAACTCATCGAAATCAACGTCGTCCTCGGAATGCTCGCCTTCATTGCATAATTCCATCAACTCCATATCGTAGCCCAGCTCCTCGTCGACGTCGCCATTAGAGTCCTCCGGATCGGTTCGGCTGTTATCCCGCCCAGGCAACTTGAACGGAAACGGATTCTGCTCTCCTTGCATCGGTCTGTATTGTGATGTAATGAATGACAAGAAGATGATTCACAGTGACGAAGCAGCGACGTGAGGGGACCCTTCTCAAGGGTGAGGGGGGCCCTTCACCACAGCACAGCTGTAACGTAACCCTCTATTTTCTTTCATTCATTCCGATAGAGATAAATGGCAGATTTGTTTGAATTCGGGATGCCACGCGATCACGTGTACATGGAGACTTAAATATCTGCTTTTTGGCTGCATACGGATGGCGTCGATCGGGCTATGGAGGGCCCGTATGCTGATTGCTCAGAGAAAATGTAATCAGGAATCCAATCGCAGTGTATTTGCGATGAAATCAATGCCGAAAACCCCTTCCAAAATTCATAGCGGATCGAAACAGCATAATAGACGTGTGAAGAAGATTAGTTCGATAATTGATAATCGTAATGGGTCAGAGCTGCCAGAAGCTATGAGAATACAGAACGATGAGGCAAACTCGAAGACACCAATGAAGGATGTTGAATCGGAGCCTTCCTCCAGTTTTCAGCAGGAAAGGGGCTCAGACATTGCACGATTTGGAGAAGGCATAATACCAGACGAAGAATTGAATAGACAAAGGGTTCGTCGACATCCGAACAAGGTAGATACTTCAGTCGTTTTACTGATTTTATTCAACGAAAAAGCTAATTTATCTCAGAAAAATAATCAATGGGTGACGCTTCTTAAGAAGGATCTGGAAAACCACCAACATAGTGTAGCTGAAAAACGAGCTGCAAAAATTTCTGGTCAACGGGAATTCGGCAATACCCTTCGAAAACAGATTGAACATAACACTCACAAGGCAGCTATGGAGAAGAAGAGACGGCAGGAGGAAGCAGAACAGGTGAGATAACAACAGATTGAACTAATGTCTTTTAAAATTGCCCAGCTTGCAAGAGAACTCAAAGAAAAGGAGAAAGATGAGTTTCAAAAACGGGAAATGCAAAAGCAAGTGATCACGAAGAACTGTATGTTCATCCAAGAGCAGCTAAGAATTCGGCGAGAGGCATCCGAACGAGCCGAAAAAAACAAACATCGTCTGGATTTGCTTGCAAGGTTTTATCGTTGAAGTTTTCAGGCCCTTCATGATTATTGATAAATACAGTATAGGGAAGCCTTGCAGAGAAAATTAGAAAAGGAAAAACAGCTTGTAGATGAAGCTCGGCGCCGAATTCGTGAAGATTTGCAGCATCATCGAGCAGAAAACGAAAGACATATGAAGGAGAAAGCGAACATGTTGGCGGAAGAACGAAAGCGCGACATTGAAGAACAGCAACGGTAGCGAAATTCAAAAGTCCCCGACAAGTTAGTTAATACCTGATAGGAATATTGCTGCAATGGAAGCTGCAGAGCTAGAAAAACAAAACCGAGTAAAAAAGATTGCTGATAAAACAGCAGCATTAGAGAAGGAAAGCGAAGTAATGGCAAAAATCATGCAGCAAAAACAGGAAGAAGAGGAAAGAAGAATAAAGAAATATCAAGAAGAGGTAATGAACTTCTCTATATATATCTTGCGAATTAAACGTTGTTTAGTGTGATGAAAAAGAGAAAATGGAAGAACTGGAAAGAAAGCGAAGACAAAAGGCTATAATTGAGGACATGAAGAACTCTATTAAACTGCAGCTAGATGAGCGAAGAAGGATCCTATTGATCCAGGCTGAGGAAGCTAAAAAGTAAGACATCTTCTATCAGGCATGGATATTTTTACAGATGTGTTCCAGGATAGCATTGACGGCTCGAGAGTTAGCAGCTCAAGAACTAAAACGGCTCAGGAACGAGGTATTGTGACATTCCGTTACCCTGAATCTGTTTCTCATAAGCTGATCAGGATCATAAAGCTGAACAGCGAAGACGTCAATACAAAGCAGAGCTTGAACGACAAATTCAACTGAGAGACGAGCTCAGTCAAACTGGATTCGATGGCATGAATCAAAATGAGCTAGCCATTAACAGAAATCTATTGAATTAGCTCCTTCAACTTAAATTCAGCAGCGATAGAATACATCCAACTCATTTAATCATCTATGAGAGTAGAGTTTCATAAAGATCTGATTGAATAATAAATAGTTTAGATTTTACAATTTGTAAAGCACAATTGATGTGCTTAGAAACCAGGTACAGCAAAATTGCTCTGGAAAGAATTGTTGGCAAACGGATCATACTGGGGGAAATTATTAGAATTGAAGCCAGGCTGATTTGGTGAAGATGGAGTAGGATATGGTGGCATCAAGTGGCGGCTATTATCAGAAGGCGAAGGCTTCCAGAATTGGGACGGATCAATCGGATCAGTGCCTGGCTGCCTACTTCCCGATTGCCTTGGACTTAGATACTGAATCAACCTCCTAATTATTAGAAGCGATAACGATAATGTTAGGAACGTTGGCATCCAACTCCAGCGTCCTTGACCCGAATCTTTCCACAGCCCCTCAAACTCAAGTTTTCGTGCTTCATTTCTCCGCCCGAGGAAATTCAGGATCATATGCCTGATCTTGAGGTACAATAAATAAATAGCTCGAATTGATCCAAATGCTCCAAAGAAAGCAGCAAGCTCATGGCGCAGCATTGAAGCATTAGTCAGTAGCTGAACAACAGATGAGAACGACATCTGCAGAGCATCCAGGTTCATGTGCAGAATCTGGGAAAATCTCCCGAATGAGCTGACATGCTGCTGAATTCCAGACATGACGGCATGACCAGAATTGATTAAGAAATTAGCAGGATGACCGCCTTTATAAGCATCCAATTGATTTCCAAAAGGCATCGAGTTGTAAGGACGCATTCCCCATTGGTTATACATAGGCGAATGGGTATTCCCATAAGAGTTTCCATATGAACAGCCATAACCACCATAACCACCATACATGCCATTATGCAGTCCTCCTCCATACCCAGATCCACCGTATGACGATGTCATGTAGGTATTGGAAGGAGAGTTTCCGAAAGAAGACTGATTGTATCCAAACGAGCTGGGCTGGGAGATGGACGCAGGTGGAGACGAGTAGGTCGCGGTCTGCTGAATCTGCTGCTCAGTGGTGGTAGTTGACAATGATGGCGGCTGCTGAGGTGTATCTGACTGTGATCGCTGCCATGGCTTCGGAGGTGATACTAATGCCATGATGTAAAACTAAGCGAATTAATGTGAATAAGGGGACATCTATAGTGAAGGAAGAGATAATACTGAATAAGGATGATACGGACCTCACATACACAGGCAGTTATATAAACCATAAAACCCTAACCGAAAAGGTATATGTTTTCTTTATTTTGCTTTATTCGCAGGCTTCCTCTTGGTTTTAGAACTCGTAGCCAGGATATTCGTTTCGAGAAAGTTTTTGTTTTTGGTGTTAGCATTTCGAAGCGACCGCAGCGTCTCATGATCTAGAAACGGGCTGAACGTAGTAGCTGCACGCGACGTGATGCCTCCGAACTTGTAATGCGGATGCATTCCTTTCACGTTATATATCCATTCCATTTCAGGTGTGCGAATTATCAGCTTTCCATTGACAGCTTTACCATATTCAATGCAAACAAACGATACGATAAATTGCTGGCCTGCTAAGTCTCGAGCAGGTAAAAAGCCGGTACTCGGCTCGACAGATAAATGGCATGATGACTCTGTGCTAAAGAACGCTTCGAATGGACTCGGCCGGTCCAGAATGTTGCACAGACGAAACGATACTCTACTTGTTTGATGAAGTTCAGCTGCGATTCTGATGATGTCATCAGCTACAGCTTCTGTCGCCTGGAACTTCATCTTAAACGACCATCGCCCACCGGTGCTTTTGCTGATCACCATATTCGTGACGGCCTGAAATGAGCGGAACGGCTGGAATTTAAGATGAAAGAGCATAGACGAGCCTAACCGTTGCAAATTTCTTAACAATGAAGACATGAGGATAAATGAACAGACCTTGTTCATCGAAATACGGTTTCTCTTGATCCTCTGCAAATTCGACGGATTGACTAAATATCGATTGCACATCCGTTCCGTCCAACAGCTTGCTGTGCTCGAGCTTGAAGTTGAAAGTGTTGCAGTCAATTTCCGATTCTGTAAGATGGGGTAGTCTTAGAACAACACTTCTTTCAAGAACTGATCTTGAAGGGCAGGTAAACTCAAAGACCTCTGAAGATGTAATTTCTGCTTCAGCAATGATTGGGAATATCTATGTAGCAGTCAGAATTCCTGCAAATCAGTATTTGACACAGATACCCATTTCAAAGATTTATCTGCCTGAACCTGAATTTCGGCGGAACATCGACGCAATCCTGAAGGTAAGAAGTAAAAGGGGATCTGCATGGTTGATTGTGCAGGGACGCGGCATGATTCCTTCTTCATATAGAGATGAAAGGCATCCACATTATGCTGATTTAGGGACAGACGAACATGGATGGGATGGTCAAATGGATTCCTGAATTGGACCATATGAGACAGTCTTTGGCCTATGGGAGATGACAAATATAATGTTGGCATTGACGTAGGTTCAGTCCCTATTCCAACCACGTCATACATCCAATCGCCAGCCTATTATGTAGATTATTATCGCTACTCGATTACGGCATAAAGCCAATACCAGATCACTGATAAACCGAATTTCAGCAGATTGCATTTGGTTGATACTGGACGGGGTATATATAATTTGCACCGGGTGCGATTGATAAGATGCAAGACGGAACGCGGATGGTTTTACAGTAAATACGCTCGGCTGACTGGAGTACGCTTGGATATGTAACGGAGCATTAATCGGGTTTGTAAACACCACCTCAAAAGATGTCTGACAATAAGATTCAGCAACTGATTCACTTTGTATCAGAAATCGCATACCTGTGAACCAGCTGCACATATAAACTTTTCAAGCTGAATACGCTCAGGGGCGATGCAGTTAAGGTGGAGCTCGTGCCATATTTCGCCGATCTCTTCATTAACAAACCTGATTTCCCCGGACGACGAACCAATAGCTAATGGTGCATACAGCACAGAGAACTTGATGGATTGATTAGCCTCCAAAGTCACTTGCCGATCACAGGTCAGATATTCGCCCTGCGTCCCCACTTTAAAGGTGACTTGTCGATCTAACGGATTCTCTAGTTCAATGTCGATCGTAACTGCTTTCCGCAAAGCGCTTTCCACTTGAAGAGTAGAAGCGGGAGGTGCGGGAGTAACGATCATCTGTTGGCTGTCAGTTACGATTAAGCAGAGATGTGCTGGCTAACCTTGACAGAGAACCATTGATAACGTCCATCGTTAGTGATCAATGTGATAAGTCCAGAATATTGTCCACTGAGACCAGGAGCGATTCTAAGTCGATATTCGCGCTTAGATTTGGCAGGCACTGAGATACTGCTGTCTCCATGAATATAAGGTAGGTCGGATTCCACCCGATATAATGAGTTCTATAAGAATTCTTATATTAAGTTGACTTACTTGATGTTTTGAAACATTACCTCATTGGTTTTATTCTCCACCATGATCGTCTGTTCCTTTACATCTCCTGCTTGGCATTCGATGTTGACTCGGCCGGCGCAAAGCGGCTCTTTAGCAGATCCTTTCAACGTAAAGGTGAAGGTATCTTTCGTTGTTGGGTTTGTTAAGACAAGAATTCCCTGATCTTCGCATATCCACGAGGGGCTAAAAGTTAGTGGATAATCGACGGTTGACTTTCTGGGTACAGTCAACGAGGGCTGACATGACCAATAGTTGTTAGTAATCTAGGCAGATGTTCATCAATTCACATTCATAAATGTCGGTACGGCTTACCTCAGCATTAATTCTCCATTCAGAATCTGTGTTATTGGTCAACGGAATTAACTGCTTCACTGATTGACCAGCAGCACACTCGAATTCCAATGTCGCTTTCAGTGCATCGCTCTGAACAGTGAACTCAAGCATGTATATTCTGGTATCGTATTCGGATCGAAGTGTAATTTCCACTGGATACACACCCGGTGTCGAACCTCGAAATTGCAATCTCAGCACGTTTTCCAAATTATCTGCTCTTTTGAATCCCTCGCCTTCTCCATGTCCTTTCTCATCAAATTTTATTTTCCCTGATGCTGCTCTAAAAAAAACGTTTTTCATAAACAAACCTCAAACATACCTGATGGCATAGATTGACGATCAACAACCGTAATCGATGGAGGTAGCGAAATAAACGAAGAATTGCATTGAGTCGAATATGTAAGCGGTGAGGGTAACAGTCTAGATCGTGTTGAAGGGTCCTGTTTGGATTTATGATCCCCAGAAGCATGAGCTAGGGCTCGATCAAGATTAGCATTAAATGGGGCCAGTACGATGTCTTTGACAAACACGGCGCTTGTCTCTTTGCAGTTAACTCTCAACACTTCACCAATAATATTTGGAGGATCGGTTTCGCCCTTAAAATCGATGCTCATTTCGCCGATCTCAGGATCGATTAGTTTCATATGGCAATGGAACTCAGCTTCGAAGAAAGGACGGAACCAGCATATCAACTTTTCGATGGCTCCTTTTTTGATCGTTATCAGTTTTTTATCGGTACTAAACGCGCTGGGGAAACACGGCGAGTCTTTATCAGGAGCGGACGAGAAAAGAGTCATCTGCTTTGTGTTTTGCTGTTGACTGCAATCAATAGAAAAGCTCCCATCTGAATCAAAAACATTTTTAATCTCGACAACGAATTGCTGCAACTCATATAATTTGGCCTTAACCGTGACCGTAGATTGAGCAGCAGGCTGACTTAAAGATGTCTTCAGACGAAACACAATCGGTTTAGGCAGAGGCTTTAATACGTGCTCTCTGGAAAGGCGTCTCGGTAAAATCCAAAGCATGGCTTCTTCAGTTTTCATAAATCGGCTGCAGAGGGATATTGGAAGATCCATTGATTTATGAGGCTCTATGCTGATGCTTGTTGCGGTTTGAAAATCCTTACAGCCATCGATACGGATATCATATCCAACGTCGAATGGGTTTGGGTTTTTTATACCGACGTTCTTGACGATGCTATCATTGACGCGCCCCTTGAATGTGAGAGTGGACCGTGGTACATATGAGGGTAGAGTGAAAAATAAATACAGAACAAGAAGAAGCATGTCTCGAGGATTAGGTGAAACGATAAATGAGACCGATATCGTCATTTGTAGATTCGCTTGCTGCATTGCAGAAATGATCTGTATGAACGGTCAGCAGATTACCGTCAATTAAGCGAAACTTGAGGACCTTCTCAGCATTGGATATCATCTTCTCTTCATTTCCATCAGCATGGCGATCGAGATTCGATAGCTGAGTAATGTGAGGGAAATAGGTTGATAAAACGTCAGCTAGAGCAACACCATCTCGTAAATCGGAATCAAAATTCATGAGAGGCTCTGCATCCTTATCACATCTATGATATTGCAGCCACGACAGCAGCAGAATTTCGGGTTCACTGAAGATATTCGACCTGCAGACATTTGTATCGACGCCATTTGCAGCTTCGCTGACAGTCCTCTTTGTAACTCTTTCCAATATGAATACTTTGACGATCTTGAAACTGATTACTTGCAAGATTCAGAATACGGTTAGTTGTAACTAACCTGGCATAGTAACTCAAACCAGGCTTGGCGAGACAGCGCCGAGTGTAAACGACCATGATTCTGATGATCCGCCTGTTGCTCTGTTGAAAGATTGGCAATAAACGTACTTGATGCAACAAGATATTCATGACGTGTTGTCAGCAACGCGCCATTACTCAGAAGGAATTGAAGCAGCTTTTCGTATTGAGCAGAAGGTCCTGGATCCGCTGGATCTGAGACGTTGTTAGACAGCGCCTCAAAAAAGATTATATATTGTAGAAAATCCAACAGAGATATTTTGAGAAATTCAACAAGCAATGTTTAAACGCTAACGTCAACAGCATGGCTGCCAATTCACTTCTGCTGATTCCAATCTCTCTAAGGCTATCATATGCTATTACCTTCAGTGTTGCTTTTGCCAGTTCTTCTGTTAAGAGTTTTTCCTGTTAATGACTCGACCAGTCGGAAAATCAGCTCGCCATTGGTATCGATCAGCGCTTGAGGAAACGCTTCGCTATCGATATTTATCAGATTCAGTGCTTGTAAGAATTTAATCAGGGTATTCGCTGGCGGATTTGTCTAGAACAACCATCAGATCTATGAGCAGCCGGTACTTTTGGCATCACCTCCAATTGATTGTTGCTGGCTCGAGTCCCCAAATCGACGCACGTGAGGCCATGCCCCGGTTCAGTCTGTAATGCATATCGATGTCTGCCTAACCATGGCCAGACCGACAGCAGGCAGGAATCAGAAACAGCCCGAGTCCAGATCGGACAACGACTGCCATCACCACAATGGAATATGATTTGGCATGTGAAGCATAGAGGAATATCCGTTACGAAGCTCACTATAACAGGGATGGTGTTCCGCCCTAGACCGAGAATATTCCCAGAAGGGAATTCTATATCAAGGGGGATATGAGCTCGGTCTTTCGGTAAGGTGTAATCGATCTTGATCTTGTCGTTGCCGCTGTTGGAGATGTTGAATCGGACCTCGGATGGGATCCCAAGTGGAACCACAGGGAGATTGATCTCTTCGAGGTCCAGTTTGATCATGTTGTCAATGTCTGGTTCCAATGGATCTGGCTATTGATGTTGCTAATGCAAAGTACTGCAACTGATCATATCTATAGACAATAAAGATTGAACCAGTACGTGTGGTATGGGGGAATCAACCAGCCATGCAGAAATGGCGAAGAATTGCTGGAAGACTGCAGTCTGCAGATGCCGTTTACAGCTACTCAAATGAAAACATCTTCGACAAACTTTGGAAGAGGATCAGGGATCGAACTACTTCGAAACGAATTGATTTCGAACTATGCTGCTGTGGTCTGAAACGCTTCTGTTGTTGTCACATGACGAGCCTAGGTTGGTTTCTGCTCTCAAAAGACGATAGCTCTGGGGGACCTGGGAGTCTGAATGAAAGCAGACAGCGTTTTATTGGTAGAATACATGAGCCTTGTGTAAGCCCTGTTATGATTACCTGGATATTGCCGTTGACGAAAGGCTCTGCACAATTACGGCATGCCATTTGCACTCTCGAAAGGAAGTGGCGGAACTAGATTTAAGATTCTCTTAAAATCAGTTGGAAGCGCTCGAGGCCCAGTTAAATGCCGGCTTTGTTTGCCAATCGTCGAACTTCGACCCAAAACCTTGATCGGGACAGTTAGGTCATTGCCGAATTCAATACAAATCGAGGTCTGAAAAAGACCCAGCTGACGCGGTATAAACGAAATGATGAGATTTTGGGTCTTCAATGCTGGAATGAGGCCAGACATTGGCTCACATTTGAAATGTGCTGTGCGCTGTATTCTAAAGGGCAATTCGAGAGTCTCGGAGCGATTGGTGATTTCGACCATCACGTCGGCAGCCTCATTGACCGGGCAAGATCCGAAGCTGAACCGATCGATCGACAGCTGGAAGTTGGGCTCAGCAGCAGACCCAACAATGGGGATACTCAAAGTCCTGCCTGGGTCGTTGATGGCCTCGATCGTCATCATTCCCTGATAATGTAATACGACCCCATTCGGCAATTGAGATTTAAAACCTTTTATAATAGGCGCCTGCTGGGGATAATAATGCAAAACCAAAGGAATCGCTTGATAGGGTGCCAGAATTCCTTCTGATGGAACGGCTGTTAGAACGACAGGTTCAGGACCCCTTTCAATCTTGATGTGGTTGTTATAGGTCAGTTCTTGCTGGTCATTCTCAGTACGATTCAGATTCGTCTCGCTTTTCTGATCGATATCGATTTGAATACGAAATCTGCATTCGACCGGGCTGCTGTTCACCAAGGTGAAATCCTGCTGCACTTTGGCGCCCATATAAACCAAACCAAAATCAATCGGGTTGGTAATCAGAACCTGCTGCGAGCTGACAAGGTCGAATCGGCTTTCTGCGAATTCGGCCGTCAGATCCGTATGATGCAATCGGTCGCCAAGTTGCCAGACGAGGATTCGTTTAACAATCGCTGGCGACGCCGACTGCATCTCAACTTCGATCTAAGAAAAAACATCTTTATAAAGTGAGATTTCGAAGCCAGCAATGGTGTTCCCTACATCGGTATGTCCCATTCCTGGTACGACGCCTTTGCTTGGCGTGATCTTGACCTGTTCATCTCGTGCATCGCCACCGATTTCGAGTACGTTGAATTCACCTTCAGCATTGCCTTCATTACGAATTCGCACGATGCTTACTGCCTTCTGGCCGATCGGAACAGGGCTCAGAGTCAGTCGACTATCTAGTTTAAGGTTCGGTCGGTTCATCTCATAGACAAGAGGAACCTCGAGATCGCCCATGTCGGTCCGGATCAAGATCCTATCGAAGATGTTCTGGGATTTACCATTGTCTGAATCCAAGAGTGGTTTCTGTGAATGGACATGAACCCTGAATTGCAGGCCAGGGGCTAGCAAGAAAGACACAGGTCGATTATGAGATAGGAAGAAAAACGAAGAGATCGGACGAATAATGTGAACTCGGGTCGATTTTCCAGAAGTGTTGGTTACCGTGAACACGACTTTTCTGCAGTTGGAATTAAACGACGCCTTTGAAGGCTCAACTGCGATGTGGTCACTTTCTATTGCAGGCGACATCTGGATCTTAGGCCAGCTCTGTCTAAGACACCAAGAGAATCGAATCAGATCGAGTCGATGTACCAATTTTTATCAGCTTTTTTTCCCAATCTATATCGTCAAATGCTTTCGAACTGGAACAATACGATGTTCATGAGAATGTTTTTTGAACTTGAAATAATGCCAATTGAGCTTGGGCGTAACAGCTACTTACTATGGCATGGAAATCTGAGACGACCTTGCCGTCAACGTTTACCAACGATTGGTACGTGTCGGAAAGGTCACAAAGTTTCGTCCCTACAAAAGAAAATCTTCAGTATTACGTAGAATTCGTTTGTGGATTTGGAATTCGATGAACGGATATCTATGACTGTGCTCCGGGAGTTGGAATCTTCGTCCGTTCAGATTCATTCTTTATTGTGTATTCGCCCAATCCTGAAATCATGGACAAGGCGCTGAAATCTCAAGCGATGTCTCAGAATATGAAGGTCGCAGTTGGTGGCATTCTTGCTCTTGGAGCCATCTATCTGTACACTGATCATATGAAGAAAAGGAAAGCTAAGCATGGGATGGCAACGAGTCCTCGATCACAAGACAAGCCTTGAAAGAAGGTCGGATCCAGAGATGTGGATTAAGTTGCTGTTAAATAAGCCGGCGACATTGGCCAATAAATAAGATTCGCTTTATGACGAGCAATTGCATCTTTCAGTCTCAGGTCATCATTTTTAGTGGAATGTCGCTTCTCACACTAGGTCGCTTAAGCTGCAAATTTTCGAGCTCGCTGCGGCCAAATAACCTCTCCTTCATTGAAGGATGTGCCGGCTATGCTTTCATACACAGGAACCAGTAACTAGGCGAACTTGCCTTGCAAAACCAACAGCAAACTTTTGAACAGAGTCGTTATTTTGGATGGGCGTCAAATCAACGAGAAGTCCTTGCGATCGGGAACGAATATCGAGGGAGGATCTGCGTTGATTGGCAATACCACAATAGTAGAGCTGAACGCAGGAACAAACAGATAAGACAATGCTGACTAAGCCATTCCCAGGTCGCATATGAAGAAAACGAAGATATCGCTCAAGTGAAATGGGTGCAGCTAGGATTCGGTGTAGTTCTCCTGTTGATCACAGAAAACGGTCTGTTGCAGATGTACAGCGACGGCGGCCAGAAGCTGCTTCACATCTACCGGATGGAGAGTGAGTCGCACCGAATCGATTCCAACCCCAACTGAACCGCGACGAAGAGCCGGTGGAATTCGGTCCTGGTATAGCCAGCAACGGCGCCGATCGCATCTACATTGGGACCAGCCAGGGTGATATTAGAACGTTCCAAGTCCATCTAAATCAACTATGTCTCTCACAAACCCTAACAAGTAACGCTCATACGTCGCCTATCAGTCACCTGCAGGCGTATCGTAACATCTTGTATGGGGAGGGTCCACCTTCATTCTCTAAAAGCAAGTAAATGGTGATGTAGAGCTTCCGGCGATGTTGAAGGCAATATTGTCGTCTGGGATCTGGGCACCAATCAGCCCGTTGCTAGTTTCGGTCCGTTCCAATCGGCGGTGAATTCGTTGGCGGTCCACGACGATGTGGTTGTAGCTGGGTTCCTATCTGGACATGTTCGCATTATACAACTAAGGTATGCGATGCATATTGACTTTTAGGGCGTCTATATTGACAGCTCGCTTACAGTAAAGATGTGGTCCTTGAGGTTGGTGTATGAACGGTCCTGATATCACATCGAAGTTTATCGAATGTGATAGATTGCTGCACATCAACGTGCTATCAATGCGGTGGACATCGATCCCAAAACTGGTATATTTGCATGTGCTAGCGAGGACACGTTTGTATCGGTGTTCAGCTTACCCGATGCAAACAACCAGGTCAAATGTCTGGGATCCATGGTCCCAACACCTGGCTTATTAACTGGGATTTCATGCTCGGGATCACAATCGATCATCGTCGTCTCTGCGTACGACAGCCACGAGATTTTCCTGCTGAAACTAACATAGAAGATGGATTTTATTAATAATACGAGACATGAAAACTTCGGGGAAGCGTGCACAAACTCATAGCTGGTTAACAGACTCTGCTTCAATACAGCTCATACCGATCTTGTATTTCTGATCCGGATTCATTGCCTCTAGATAGCGCCATCCAAGCTTCTGTCCACAACCTTGGCAGAACTCCCAAGCTGTTTTATGAATGCCCGTCATCAGCACGCGATCGATGCTCGGTCCACATTGGACGTTGGAAACACGACGAATTAGAATGGCTGGACCGGACTGACCGCGAAAATCTCGAGATACGATATCGGATTGACTGGCAATCTCTGTTCCACAGCTCTTGCATAAAATGTCTATTTTGGCTGCCAGCTTCTGCTTCAACAGCAGCCTATCAAGTCGGCTTCGAATGCTTTCAATCTCGGTCGAGTTCGTTCTGGATTCGGACTGCAGCGTCTCGAGCGATTGCTGAATAAGCTCAACGGATTTCTGCAGCTGCGAGGAGCATTCATCTTCTGAACGTTGCTCGTTATCAGTGATATGTTTACTGGGTACCGGTAGCTCCGTTTCTTTAGAAGGCTCTGGCTCGTCTGGCTCGTCCGGAGGCTTTTTTTGAAATGGGAGCTTCTCCTCAATGGATTCGTCGTCCACTACAATAACTTGCGATTGGATCGATTCCACGACTTCGAATAAATTCTCGCTGCTGGAACTAACTTGGACATCGACGAGTATCCAAGTAGCAGGATCGGATTCGCTGGGAGCGATAAACTCCATCGTGTTGAGATGGCTAGACAAATGAATGAATCGGCGACAGTAGATAGGAGGTGTCCATCGTACTATGCTCAGTTATCCAGTTAAAAACGATGAACATTTTATATGAAAGTAATTTCAGGCCACTAGATAGATCTCTTTCATACAACCAATCCGGAAGCGAATACCTTCATTTAACCAATTTCTGGACCAAATCGCCAGACAATTCAGGTTTCAATAAACAATAATGTTGTGTCGTATATGGTACTTTGATGATTGAATTGATAGAACAGTCAGTCTCATCTTTATCATGACAAGTATGGCGTCGGCGGCAGCATCGACCCAGCTTAATGCTAAACAGCAAGCCTATAAGAAACTCACCGATGCCAGATCTGCTCAGGTAGGCAGCTCTCTTCCATTCCAGATCGCATCCTGAACCGGTGAAGACTGCCGAAGGGTTCATGAAGCTTCTTGGACAACACACGCTGGAAGTCGATCTGAGCACGACGCCTCCTTTCCAAATGGAATGCCTCCTCCGAGTATTGCATTCGGTTCCTTCGTTCCAAACGGTTCGCATTCGAAACTCAGAACGGGCACAGAAACCGTATTTGAAGCGGCCGGATGCTCAGAAATCAAGTGGGAGAACACATTCAATGTTTTCCACAATTAAATCAGTTTTACAGACAATCATCGGCGTTCATCGTCGTCAGCTAATCCTGAATCTGACGCTCAGAAACCGCTGATCCCCAGTCTGAACAGAAACCATCACCTAATCACCTTAGAATTGGATTCAATACCAGCAAGTTTGGTTAAACGCATTCCGAACATGATGAAAGGATCCATTGCCTCGTTAAAGCATCTCCTTATCAGGAATGTAGCCATTGACGAACCTAGCCTGACGAGTCCGTTATAACGATCTGCAGATAGTCGTCTAACATTGTCCATGTAGAACTAATGCAAACCATCGCTACGAGCCAAGTGTCTCATTTAGAATTGGTGAATTGCAGCCTGAATGGGAGCTGTGGGAAAGAACTCAAAGAAGTCATCTCGATACACAACATCAGGAGAGATGTGGCCAAATGGCAGGATAAATTACGCGATCAAGATAATGGATCGAATAGCAGCTCAATGGGATTACTCCATATCAACTTGTCCAATAATCAGCTGCAAGACAATGCCATTCGACCGTATCTCCTTTGCTCATCTTATCCATTAAACAGCACTGAAATACCAGCAGCATTATCGAAGCGTTAGTCGACGATAAATGGGTGAAATCGTTGAATCTGTCGTCGAATTCGCTCTCGAACTCGATCATTGGCGAATTCATCGATCTGCTGAAAGTCAACAGCAGTTTGAATGCTGTCGCGGTCGATGACAATCACGAACTCGATCGTGGTATGGTCGCCCTGCTTCAGACGACATTATCCCTACGTCTGAATGATAAAGTAAACCCGGCATGAATTTGTTCTTGCAGATCTTCTGAATCATTATAGCATGAATTTGAGGCAGCATTTGGCACTTCTGATGCAGATAATTATCCAGTTGTCGTCAAAGATCAAAAGCTACCACCTAAGAAGGTCAATCGTTAAGCGATGAAATCAATGGGGATTGATTGGTGCTCAGGTTCAGATCCCTTCGGCAAAGGCGACGAAAACCGTATCATCCAGTGAACTGATCAGGTCGCTGGAGAAACTGTTTCATAATCAGGCCGATTCGACCGATGCGTTCGCCCGTGAACAATTTCGAGAAGTTGTCAGTGGCGTCCAGAAATTAACCGATATGTTGGGCAAGACACAAGATCAGCTGAAACAAACACAATCGGAGAATGAAGATCTGAAAGCAGAGATTAAGGTAAACTTGTAGATATGCATTGGAGAAAGCGAAGTGAATAATTGTCATAGAAACTCGGTCAAAGGGGTTCAATAAGTTCCAATCGTTCAAGGCATAGTAGAATCTCCAAGAAGAGAACCAAAAAGAGAATTTCCGATCACGAGAGGGAAATCGGATCTGCGATTACAGAGCAAGATCTTGATGATATGGTGGAGGTCAGATGGAAAGACAAAGGCGAAGATGGAATGCTAACGATTGCAATTAGGTGATCGAAATGTTTGAATCTGTGTTTGTTCGATTACACAAATATATGGACTCGCTGGAAATCTCGAAAGACGATACAAGCCAGGGCACGATTTGTTCCAATCAAGATCAAGTGTTCACAGATCTTTCAGAAAAAGTAAGAAAGTCGGCAGCCATATTATCGAAGCTACAACCAAAGATTCAGCAATAGTTTTCCAACTATATATTTATCTATGAATGAGGATTACAGTTTACCAGTTATCTAGCCTGGTGTTGCCAGATTCGAACGAAGCTATCCTGGATCGTTATTGAACAAGTTGTGAACACGAGACATCACAAGGAAAGTATCCCTGGTGACATAATTTGTACCAGATATGTCGAGACATTCTTGAAAGTAGGTGGCCGCCTTTCTGGTAATAATGTCTGAGGCACGTTAGAATCAAGGCAGATAGGAGCAAACTGACATTCACATACCATTTCGCATTGATTGGATAATCGACGTAAACTCGGATAGCTCTGAAATACGTTGCTTGAAATCATTGCAGACGAATTTTCTCATCGCTTCCGCCTCGTTCAGGGCGGTCTCATAGCACCACATCGTAATCAACGAAGCAACCACTGTTTTCAGGCTTATCAGATGTTGCCTTTGGCAGATAGAGGGCGATTTCATACTTGTATGAACAGTAACAAACAACGTCACTGGGCTGAAGAATGTGGCGAATTTCTTGTAGTCAACCTCTTGGAAATTCTTCGAACTAGTGTCGAACAATCTGACAACGGTCATGATCTCGTCGTCTGTCACTCCGCAACGAAGACTTCGAATACACGAAATGAACTGCAACATTGACATGCGGCCGCTATATGCATGTAAGCTTGGACACTGAAGGATATGACTTTGACAGTACCATCGTCTAGGATCCGCTCGCCGGAACAATGCAATGATATCGTCAACTTTGAGCAGTTTCACTTTCACTCGATTCTTGATGCCTTGGTGGATGTGATGAAGAGTCAACAGAACTTGCATCTCTTGTTCGGCAACGCTGAAGAGAGATAACATCAGATGTGATAAAGCCAAGTAGCATTGCTTATTCTTACATGGAACTATCAGCTAGTACGATTTCTGATTCCAAATGGCTTTCCGCGATTTCAACTGTCGCTTTGAAATGGAAGTATTTATGAACGTTCTGAACAACTTCTTGTGCGATCTCTAATGGTATGAGGAGATCTGAATCGAAAAAATCAATAGACCTTGGGACCAGTTCTTCTTGCTCAGCTTCGTTAGTGGCTTTGGTCATAATACCCCAATTTCTAGTCTCAAACAAATCACGCTGCGCCTCGAAATGGATCTGAAGCCTCTCTGAGTAAGCAAAACAGAAGACGATTGTTGGCAACCTTTTGGATGCTTTCGTTGCCATGCCACAGATTTAACCCAAAAAGAATAACTCTCAAAGCATGCGACGTCAGATTGCTTTTTGAAAGACCCAAAAACTGGCCCATATACGATATCAAAGGAAGCGTTCCACATTCACTGAGAGCTAAGTTCTTCAGTTGGATTTCTTGTAGTGAAGAACATAGTCTGTAAACATTTTGAGCATCATAAATCAGTTCGGAATAAGGAGAACCAAACCTTCCCATTTCTTCGTCAGCCCTAGCCTTGGTGCCATACTTCATCTGAAAGTAGACGGGCAGAAGTTCGGGCAGCTGCGGTGGCCTTGCAATGGCAAACGGCTAAATGTTGATTAAGTTTCAGATCGACAGACGCTAGCCAATAGCCAGACCTGTTCAAAATCCTGTATGACATCCAACAGTATCTGCAACGAGATTTGATGCAGCTGAGAAGGACTATAATGAGGTGGCGGGGTCTAATAAGCGATCACAATATGAAAGGGATGATAACACGTCTCACTTACTTGCTGGATCTGATACGCATTCAACGCATGGATGACAACTTGTGGAATCCGACCAAGAACAAGATCTAATCCGACGCCGGATAGGGTCGTACTGCACCAATGCTTGAGGCGTTGCACGCCGAGTAAACTGATGGTGGGCATACCTCGGTAGCGATAACTTCTCCAAACCAACCGAATGGGCTGACAGGAACTTGCGATCTTCATTCGGCTTTTGGACATCATTGGAATCATGCCCGATTCGTGCTGATCTTGTTAGCGAGCTTATTACCGAGCCTAACGCTGTTGATGATCGGCGTCTGGTCCTCTTCTGTGCAGCATCCAATACGTCAGAAGAGGTACAGCACGTTAGTAAGTTCCCATACAGATTCCGCCTCAGATTTCGCAGGTAATCCCAATCCAGCCGAATGAACAGCAAAATATCTCGTCTCTCCTCGTTGAGTGGATACAACTTCTGTAATCTGAAGTCGGCATTATACAACGAACTATAGATAGTAAGAGAGGTCTCATTACCTCACGAGCCTGCTCAGTATCCTCATCGCTATAAAGATGACTGATCAATCTCTGTCTTGTAAGCAGCTCGCTTGCCTTTACCCGACCTCTCAATGAGATGTTCTCCTTCTTGATTTGATACAGTTCTGATAAGCTTTTAGCTGATCACAATTCACCTCGCTGATTTTCACCATTCTGAAGCCCATCAACGAGTTTTTTGTAAATGTCCATATCAAACGATTCTTGCAGCTTTGATATGGCAGTTGAAGCATGGCCGGATGACAAGCGATGTGCATCTGAAGTGCTTGGCTCGGATGCCGAGGATCCTATTTGTCTATTCAGATTACAGAAGTGTACATTGTTTTACAGCATACTCCGTTTGCGCCATATCTGATCGAGACACAGCATCATCTCAAAGACGAATCCCATTCCGTTCCAGCTCTCATCAAGGATCCAGCCCAACATCAAATTTTCACTTCCGACCTAAAAAACATCAAGATCCAATTCCAATCAGCTGTGGTCAATACTACAAATTTCAGAGCTCTTCGAAATAATCCTGTCAACGAGATCAGTTGCTGTGTAGGCCTTGACAAATCATTAATCATTGACGTTCGAAAGAGCTCAGGATTATCAGCAGCTCTCCTGAATTCTTCAGTATCTTCTCGTATATCATCCACTAATTGTGAAATGTCCCGCCGAAGCTGATCAAGTTGCTGGATTTGGCTTCTCTGCAACGGGTCCAGATTTGGGTCTTGATTACTAGTTCGGATAAGCAGTTAAATTTGATGAGCAAGTATCAAATTTACCTAAGTTTTCTCAAGGTAGCAAATTTTGCAGTTGATGCCGAGTTCTGAGCATGGCGCCTAAGAATACTGAATACATGTGTAGCATGCAAGTCGATGACTATACAAGTTGGAAGCAGGGCTTTGAGATTCGGATTCTAAAGTCGTCATCAACTCGTTATTGAGAGCGAGCTCCCTCGTGATTGCAGCGAGCTTCAAACAAAGAATGAGTCGATGACAACTTCAATAATGAAATCATACTTGATTTGCATACAGTGAGGCAGCTTCTGCCATCAGCTCCATTGAATCATCATCATCTGGACCTGTTGAACAACGCTCTGATAAGACAACAAGGTGAAGTAGAATGTTCAACACACCTTCTGAAAGAGCCTCCCTGCTAGGTTGTTCGGTTTGATTATTAGTTGTGTCGATATCCTCAAGAATTCCACGCAAACCAGGGCTTTCAAATTGTACTCGACCTTTAAGAAAGTGAAGGGGCGACTTCGGTGAAACAGTCGACGACCTCGCAGAGGCCAGATTGGCATCATCATTCTCAGGTTCGCTTTTCAATCCAGCTATTTCTCGTAGAGTCCATTTACGCTTATACTGAGGTCGTGGCAATTCTATAATAGCTATTAGGCGACTATTTCGCCGGTTTTGGCACAATACCTGGGACGTCTTGACTCTGTGCAACTTGTAATGCTGGAGCTATAATAGCCAGAATCTCCTTTTTGCTTTTAGCATCAGCTACCAATTTGCGAGCAGCAATAAAAGAATCTCCTTTCGGAATGCGAGACAAAAGACACTTTTTTCGATATGCGGCTGACGCCGGGAGCGATTTCGAATTTGGAGCTGAACTTGGTCGTGTTATTGCTCCTTGGACTTGCTCTTTGGATGCCAATGCCAATTGCACATCTGTCTTTCTTTTTTGTTCAAAAGGCATCGATTCCCTAATTGCAACGTAGCAACATGGAATGAGGAGTACTAGCGATCCTAGCCGTTAACTATGCGAGTCGTCGTGTAAAACATTATCGTGCAAGCAAAGCTTGAAAAACCGAGGAGGAAATGTTTCCTTGGGGAACGCAATGAAGCTCATTCATTCTATGATGCGATCAGTATTAAACCATGAGCCAACAGCACCAGCGGTTTCTACTACGATTTATTCGTTCTCTGGTATAGTGCTATCGAACCAGACGACGACCAAGCTCCGACGCTGGCGTCGCCTCTGGCTGTGACACCATCGCTGACGCTGCCTGATGTGCCGCCACCTTCCCCGACGACCATTGAGACAGGCAGTCTGGAAGACACGGTCGCCACCATCCAGCAGCTGGATCTGTGGTCGCAAGAGAACGGTGCCGCCGCCATCAAGACGCTGGACGTAAATGATAGGCTTTGTTATATGAGGAAACGGGGACCTGGAAGACACGAGTCCCAAGGTGCGGATTCCACTCGGAACCCATCGCCCCGACCTAATCGAGAATCAGATCGGCTCTTTTGAGGTTTCCAACGGGAGATGCTGGTGCGATTGAACGCCGCCCGCCCTTGGTATCGTCTTCTTCGATAGGCAGGCCTTGTTCACCGGACTCGAACGCAGACCTGACCCCGGTTTTGCTCGTAGCTGCGAAGCTTCCTCAGGAATTTCTAACAGCGAAAGTTTATTGTATTGGACAGCAGTGGTTGTAGATGAAGACAAAAACAAAGTGACAACTGGACAGCAGTGGTTGTCGATGAAGACAAAAACAAAATGACTATTGAATACACTACGTCTAACGACCTCGTGGAGAATGAGATCAACAAAATCCTTAAAACGATCAAAAAAGGCAAGCAGAAATACAGGGAGATACAGCCAGCGGTCAAACTCTACCTTCAAGGAGTTAAATCGGCAGGTAGCAGTCACAACATGGCTATAATTGAATACGTAACCAGAACAATCCACTATTGGAAATATTTCACATATCTTTTCCCAACTGGGGAAGAAGGCTTCTTGGAATGATACGAGGATTGGATATTGACAACAGCCTTGAAGTATTGAAAACGACATATCGATACGAGATTCTCGCAGAATCTGATGTCTGCGTCCTACATACGCTGTTGATCGATTTTTCAAGTCGAAAGTCACTGCTGCCAATCGAATAACGGTCCGCAATGGAGCTAAGGAGTCGTCAATGCTGGGCACATTCGAAACCACTCAAATAGCAACCCAGGTTTCCATGCTTCACCAGCATATTTTCATCATCACTATCTTAATTTATGCGCAATTGCAAGAGATCGAAGTTGTTGCCTATGGAGTCTATGAACGGAATGCGCTTCAAACGCCTGCTTTGATGCATGCAAGGTTAAAGCGTTATAAGAAAAAAGCAAATAAAGCACGCCATTAAAGCAGATTTTGAAAGCACCGCGAGAAGTGCGTTAACGAATTGAGGAGTGCGTTTAAACTAAAGCGCTTTATTATTTGTGCGAGAAGCCAACTTTGAACCCTGAAAAGCAGAAGAAAGCAGCGGATTACGCAGCTTTAAAAGTCCCTACTAAAATGAATGTCATTCATCAACGAGTACAAGTGGTGCGGCCTCTGCTCTAATCGCATCTAAATCATCTTAGATTTCGAAGTTCGCCCATGTCAACCGCTGCTCTGTCCAGGCGAATAGTCAAGGAGACGCAGCGTCTACTGAAAGAACCAGGTCAGTTTCGGTCCGGGTCATGACGTGGGTATCGATTCTGATCTGGATCTCTAGTTCCTGGAATTGTTTGCATACCTGACGAGAATAATATTCGCTATTTCCACATTGAAATCGATGGGCCAGCTGATACTCCATATTATGGAGGCGTTTTTCGAATTGAAATGTTTCTACCTGATACATGTGTGTTTTTCCATCGATACGAATTGTTGTTCTGTAGCCTAACTGGTGTTAGATCCAATGAGCCCTCCTAAAGTTCGCTTTCTAACAAAAGTTTACCAGTAATATGCTCTTAATCATTTTTGTTAGCCATTCAAACTGGTATTAGCCCTAACATTGACAGACTTGGCCGGATCTGCTTGGATATTTTGAAAGACAAGTGGAGTCCAGCCCTGCAAATCAAATCCGTCTGTCTTTCAATTCAGTGCTTATTGCAGAGGTTTTTGATCGTTTCAACGTTTGACGCTCTGTTAAGTTTGATTTACAGTCCGAACCCTTTAGATCCTTTGGCTAACGACGTGGCCGAACATTGGAAGACAGACGAAGATGGTGCTCTTGCAACTGCCAATGAGTGGACGGCAATGTATGCCATTAAAAAAGCCTGAGGCCTAATTTCAATTACATTAAATGTGCATAATAACCTATCTGAACAAAACGTGCCTCTTGCTTGATGTATCGAGAAAATCGATTATTCGTCAAACTTATCTTCCAAGTTCAGGAAAACGCGTGTTAGATATACTTGAAGCGTTTGCGCTGGTGGTTCAGATTATCTTGGCAGCATGACAGCTATCTTTTATCGCTCGTGGCGGCTAATCACGTCTCCGTTTCGATCCATTTACTCCATATGGCACGAGTTTTCCACCCTCGGTCAAGCTGAATATGAGGCCGTTTTGCAACAGCATAAGAAATTGCAGGCAGACGCCGCTGCAAATAAAGCTGCTATGGAGAGAACAACAAAAGATATGTTCAAAGGAACCTTATCACATGCAGCTGCCGTCAATGATTCTTTTGCCAGCTCCATTGAACAAAACAACAAAAAGGTAATTACCAAAACCAGAGGCTGGTTCTACGAGAATTTAGGTTTGATAGGTGGAAGAGAAAATCGAATCATTTTTGTCTCAGGTACAAGATGTGCATAATAGACAAACGACAAAAGCATAAAACTATTTTCGAGATTTCAATAAAGTTTTGGTGTTCATACCGAAAGCCCTTCACTTTTTCGCCGTCGTTATCATGATGCCAACCTTTCTGGGCAGGGTTCGTTCATACTTCATTCGTCGTCAAAGTCTCTCTGTTGCCCTCGGGACAATCACTGTCTTGTCGATCAGTTACACTCCATTTGCCTATGTGAAGCCTCATGAAAGAGATGTTGAGATTGACCTCTCTGCTGCTGATGCGTATGTTATGTCCAGAATAGATTTATACGCTCCTGACTCCTGTTTTCAGAGACCGATTTCGAGAGAAGGCGCGATCATCCCGATTAAGTTCGAAATCTGCTTAACCTGTTCGCAGCTCTTTTCTAGAATTGAGCTACCTCGAATGAAAGGAACTCATAACAGACTACAAATTAAAAATCTCTCTTCATTTCTCACTGAACTTCACAACCGTTTAACTCTGACTTGGCTTCGCTGCTATCTGCTAACAAGCGATGGCATTCAGTGTTCATGATGTTCAAACATGTCGGAATCGTTTGATCCGATTTGTAAATATTGTTTTAGAAACTTTCCGGCCACGCCAGATTTCATCCAGAGCCGCTTCTGTTTTGTTATGACATGGCTCAAGAGCGATCCTGAGTTTATAAAAAGATGTGTTTAATATTCATGCGCTTGATCGCCAGATTTTTTTGAAAGGAACAAATTCATGACTTAAAATAGCCATTTTATACCAATTGCTACTGTCAAAGTGATATTACAGCTGATATAATTGAATTAACAAACGTCAAAAAACAAGTTTTGGCAAACGCTGTTTTGCTGATCTTAATGGGCGATTTGAGAATCTTATCGAGACAATTAGCGGATTCGGTCGCATTCGGCGTTCCGAGTTCACACCTGGAACAGTTGCTTCGCTTGGCAATGCAAGGCTAGGCAGATGCGCACGCAATTCGATGGGATCTTCCTGGACGCGATTAGGTAGGCCCTCTGCAGAAACTAGATCGCCATGAGGGACAGCTCCAGCACCTTCAATGACATGTTTCATTCCCTATCACAAATATTGCCTGGTTTTCCAGTCAATCCATCTTCCATCGAGATTTTGCAATCGCCTCGACATTTCTATGAAACGCTTTTGGTACTTTTCATGCAGGAATCTACTTGATTCTGCTATCTAATTTGCATTCAGAATGAGATTGAAGTCAGCAAAGAGCGGATTTCAATTTCTTCGTTATATTTAGGGACTGGCGAACTTGAACAGGATCTGGTATCCTTTAGCATCTATACTATGCAGGAGTACAATAGTGAATGGGATATAGGTGGATAAGCTGCATTCCAAATTGAGTTCGACAGACAAACTCGAAACAAACTTCGTGTTTGACTATCATCGTGCACAACGTATTGACTCTTCTAATGCCAGCTCGCTTACAGTTTTAGACAAGGTTTCCACAGAAGGCACACGTTCAACGTCGTTTGAATTTTTGGTAGATTTTAAGTGATGCGTCTGTGAGAAATCGATTCCAATTATGCCTCTATCGATGTCCTCAGTATCGCTCATATCATGACCTTTGTTTAGGCATGAGATGGAAAGAGATTATTGGAGTCCAACATACCAAGCTTTATGTGTTTGATGACACCGTCATCATTTCTGGGGCCAATCTAAGCCATTCCTATTTTGTTAATCGTTCTGATCGGTATTATAAACTGAAGGACAGGCAGCTAGCAGATTATTTGCATGCTCTGATTTCCAAAATCGGCAGAGCCTCATTCTTATACGATCACACATCCAAATCACTTCAGGCTCCCATTTCTTCTCTGCGTCCTGAATCCTTCAGGCATTGTTTCAACTTTCCTACCAAGGTAAGGGTACACTCTCGACACAACCCATCCGGTAAGAAGCTTGTAGGCCTTAGAGAACCCGAAAGGAACGTGGGTGTTCCTAGCGATGCAATTGGGTATTGCTGGGATTTACCAAGATGAGCTTGCTCTGTTTTCTGTTTTGAGAGCTTGCGATTCTTCGAGAGCTTCAGTAACTTTCGCATCTGGATATCTCAATATGACACCCAAATTGCAAAAGTGTCTCATTGATTTAAAAGGTATGGCAACGCTTCTGGTTTCGGCTATCTGTAATGTGACGAGGCAGCAAATATCAACATATTAACGGCCTCACCTTCTGCAAATGGTTTCTATAATGCTAAGGGTGTTGCAAGGCATATCCCAAATGTCTATTCCTTCATACAAGCACAGACTCTGGACTTAAACAAATTGTAGGCACATTGTACTATGCATTCGTCTTGCTGTATTTTTAAAACATTCCTCAGCCAAGGAAGAATAACTATGGCAGAATATGACCGACCCGGTTGGACGTATCATGAGAAAGGCATCTGGATAGGACCAGATAAAGACCAGCCTCCTCTACTTACTACAATAGGTAGCTCAAATTTCGGATACCGATCGGCAAGAAGGGATCTTGAATGCCAACTCTACATTCTCTCCTCAGAATCCACTTTCCGCAAGGTATCAGTGCAAATCATCGATAGGTTTTTGAACTGATCGAGAAATACAGCGTCTAGGCAATGAAGTATCCGATTCAATGAGGTACGTGTCGCCGGTGACAGCTGAGACATTCCAGCGAGCGCCAGGGCGGCGCCCGTCATTCGGGATTCGACTCGTATCCAGGCTGATTAAAACATGGCTGTGAGATTTGATGATGATGTGTTGAGTTTCCGTAACGCCTTTGCATCGTTATCGAAGGGTTGCAGTTCAGATCTATAACTGAAGGTACTCTTAGTAGCTTTATAGTACCAACCCATGTGCTCCTCTATATGCTTGTGAATCTCGGGTGAGGATTTATCCAAACCATGTTCACTGACAAACGAGCGTTGCTCGGCGTTATCTTGGGGATCCTGGTTATCATCTTAGCCGGCATTGAAATAGGGATCTTGGAAAAATCTCCAAGAAGCTTGTATATTTTGGAAGGGCCATCAAACGGTCAGTCTAAAACAGCTGTAGTGCCTGTACCAGAACAGCATTCCCATGTTGAGAATCTTCCGGCCATAACAGATCCTCCAATGGCAATAGTGCCAACTATAGCCTTTCTTATTCCAGCAAGGTCGATATTCCATACGTACCTGTACAGTGGTTTGCTCAATAGCATCTTAGGTCAATTGATGGTTGGACTATTCAAGATATTCCTTTGCTGAACATATTCTTACCCTCACTGTTGGGAACGATAACGCCTGATGAGTTCCGCGATTTCAACTATGTTATTTATTTCGGTTGCGATACCGGTGATCCTTTGTATGATAACGATGAAACCGTTGCAAAGCTTCATGACATAGTAGAAAAGATGTCTGAAATTCGATTACTCATGTTTTCCTTTGGAAATACCCAGGTGTGAAACAGAATTAGGTCCACTCTCGCGTCAAATCACTGATTGGTTCAGGGGAAACCTGTTCTTGTTTGGAACAGGCTTTTCAGCGAGGCATTTCAGGATGGATGCCACTACTTTTATCAAGTTAATGACGATGTGAGGTTTATAACTTCCGGATGGACAAGAAGCTTTGTCAACACATTGCGAGGAAATCCTGTGTTCCCTGATCTAGGAGTAACGGGACCAAGGGATTTGGGAGCCCAAATACTGACACAAGCGTTTGTTAGTCGAATTCACATGCACATATTTTCTTCTTTTTACCCTTCTTTGTTTGATAACTGGTATTCTGATGACTGGCTGACACATGTTTATGATGATATCGGAAGTACCTTCGGCTCTCGTATGATAACACACCAGTTTAATAAGCGAATTGCTAATGGCGCTTTCAGAGTCGGTTTTAGTGAAAAACGACAATTCTCAAGGGACTCGTTATAAAGTCGATCACTCGGGACGTGATTCGCTGGATATCCTTGAGAGAAACGGAAAGGCTGTAATTCGGGAGTTCCTGGATACCCACGTTGCAGGCCCAACGATCTATTCGGACCCTGTGCACAAAGAAGCTAGGAGAAACCTGTTTAAACGAAGCCATACTCCAGGAGACGCTGTCAATGTTAATAAGTAAACTTATTAAGTTTCATTGTAATAAACAATAGATACGAACGTATTGATATTGATATAATCTAAGCTCAATTTTATCTCATCAATTTTTAATGCGGTTGCTTTTTTCGCATAGACTCTTTAACAATCAACAAGGCCGTTTTCTAATAAGATTCGATAAGATTCGAGTAAATTTACTGGTAAATTAGCAATTTGAAAGTTTGCAGATTGAGTTGGAACTGAACCCAGCTGTTTGTAGTGTTGTGAACAAACAGACTTGAGATTCGAACTGGAACGACGGAGGACCGAAGAGAGGGTGCGGAGTCGATAGATCATTGATGTCGCTGTACGTCCCCGTCAGGGGTTTGCATGGCAATGCTGTATGCATCCCGCTCGACTCATTGCCACATGACGTCATTCAAATCGTCGATGTCTTGCGGGCCGAAGCCGCTCCTTTGGCCTTATGGTTTCAGCTTGCAGTAATCATGGCTATGGAGCTGTTTGATGCGACTCTCAGATTGCACTGTCATAGGTGGAATACTACAAAAGAGGTATGAACGTGCAATTCTTAAAAATACTGGAAGAAGGCACCCGTGAAGGTTCTATTCTCACTGGTTTTACGATCTCCATTTGAGTTAGCGTTTGGCAGAAATCGAGAACCATTACAAGGATTTCAAATCTGAAAGGATTTGCATTCTGAGTGCATTAGGAGTGTTCCATACACGTAATGCTATGCAAATGACAGATAAAGATAAACGCCAGAAAGTATGGGCTGTTATTGTTTCTTTGTCGTATGGTCATTGTTGTGTTTAGTTTTTCGAACTGGCTACAATGTACTTCAAAAAAGCTGATGGCATTGATATTCATGAATCGCATCAATGGCTAGGCAAGGGACTGATGTACCTTGCAACAGGAGATCTGGTCCGTGCAGATCTCCAGTTCTCTTCCATTCTTGAAAAGCATCCTGTCTCTAAATTTCCCAGTTGGTAGATCTTTATCTGCTGTTAACCGAATTTATACCGTCAACAGGCAGTATTGCTGCTTTACTCGGAAAAGGCTGCATTAGCTATTTGAAAAAAGACTATAAGGCCAGTCTTTCAACTTATACGCTAGCGCTAAAATCGAACCCAAACTGTCCTGCATATGTCCGGCTGGGAATTGCTTTATGTGCAATTCAACTTGGTGACTTGAGGCTCGCCAAACTCTCTTTGCAGAGAGTGTTGGCTCTAGATCCCTCCAATTCGGAAGCTCTTGTTGCGCTAGCTGTTCTTAGCTGCAGTAATGGCAACGAGCCTTTGGATACTACAATAGCATACCTCGAGAATGCATACTTAGTTAGTCCGAATAATGCTATGGCATTAAGTATGATTGCCGACCACCTGTATAGCTGCTCTGTCAAATCCAGGGATGGTGCTAATTTGTCTATCAGATTTTATCAGGGTGATCATCAAGCCGTGTTTGAACTGGCCGCTCGCTCGTCAGAACTTACAACATCTTCATCATTGAAGTCTCGCAACGACTATCTGATTGCCCGTTCATATCACGTTCAGTCAGAATTTGCACAGGTAAGGCCGGTTCTATCGAAACTTTATGTGATACCCAGATTTGTTAGGCTCGCTTCCACTATTTGAGCTCTGTTGAGAATGACAATTCAAATACCCTGTCCTTGCTTGGATTGGGGCAATTGTACTTGAAAGAGGACGATTATGCTAATGCCAAGCAATGCTTTGAATCTGTGATCGTCAAGCATCCTGATGAGTTTGATTGTTTGAGGCTATTAGGCATATCGTGCGCCCGTTTGGGTCAATTGGATGACGCCAAGCGCTATCTTACAAGGTAGAAGTGACATATTGCATAGGCATATTGGGATTTAAACCGGACAGAGCTCGAGAGTTATCTCCTAAAAACGTTTCTGTAATGATCGAACTGGCTCAAGTTCTGCTCGACTCTCCATTTCCTGATCGTGCCGCAGCCAAGTCGGTGCTCATTGAGGTCGTTTCTCAGTTGCAGTCGAAGAAGGGAACATATGTTCCAATCCAGCTTTTCAACAATATTGGCGTCATCGCCTTGTCGCTTGGCCAAATCGATGAAGTAGTAAAGAATTGTGTAAAATGTCAAACTTATTTAAGTCACATTCAGGCTGAGAATTGGCTTGGTCAATGTGAAAGTGAACAGAATTTCACTGTTTCATATAACCGGGCGCTTCTTCTTGAAGCCAAAGGCTCTCTAAGTGAAGCGGCAGACCTGTATATGAAAGTATGTCTCATACGTCTCATATCTGTTCTTGCTTATTAATTCCGCTATCGCTTATAGATCCTGGAATCTTGCCCTGATTACCATGAGTGCAACATTCGTCTGGCAACTCTGGCTTTTAACCGGAATGACAGCGACGAAGCTTTCCTTCGGCTGAACACTATTCTAGATAGCAACCCCCAGCATATCGTTGCCTTAACGCAGCTTGGTCGTATGCATGCTAAGCTTGGTAAAACACATGAAGCTGAGAAGTTGTTTTCCAAAGTAGGGGTTTTTTCGAAACGATTCAATTTTAGGAACCAAATGCTGAATAGGTCTTGAACATTGAAAAATATGATCCATATTGTCGAGTTTCTTTGGGAAATTTACATCTGAAGCGATCACTTCAGTTAAAAAAGCAACCTGAACAAATGTCCCAGGCTCTCCGGTAATGGATTATCTTTGCTTTGAACTGTTTATAATCTGCTGAACCAGAAAAGCATCTGTGTTTTATCAATCCGTTCTAGTTCGCGATTCTCACAATATGTATGCGGCAAACGGCATCGGTGCTTATTTAGCATATCGCAAGATGAATGATATGGCTCGCCAAATATTTAATGACGTGAGAGAATCCTCTTCCTTCATTCCTGCAGCATGGGTACTATCGTAGCGTCTTGATTCTATTGTTTGTTGATGACGGCTCAGATAAATTTGGCGCATCTATCTGTGATGGATGGGTCTTTTGACACAGCCATCAAACTTTATGAAACCTGTTTAAAGAAGAATTCTGACTCTGACATTATGTTGCTGCTCTTTCTTGCAAGAGCACACTATTTAAAGGGTTCTTTATACTTCTCACTTCAAACAGTGCGTCTGAAGCTACATGATTTAGGTGATATGAGGAATGCCAAACGAGCCTTGCAGAATGCGATTCGAATGGAATCGTCTTATCTATTATGGTATTTTCATACTTTTTAACGAATCTGTGCTCTGATTTCTCAGTTGATTGATATAGGTATGATCTTGCACTTGCATGCGAGGATCTATCCATAAGCATTCTTCAAAAGTCTAAAAATGCTCGTACTGTGCATGAAGTTCGAGAAGCTTTTGCAGATATTGTAAATGCATCTCACATCTTCAGTGAACTAGCGTCAAACGCTGAAGGTACAAGTCAACGGTCAACTTGTTTTTCCAAGAATCATTTTCATTTAGGCCTCATCAAAGAAAAAGCCAGCAGCCATGCTCAGTTCTGTAAAGATAATATTTCACTCGCAGAGCGACACTTAGCGTAGGTTCCGGTCATAAAACCACGCTTTCGCTGATAACATCTTAGACATGCTGAAAATGCCGAGCTTAGAGCTCATGAGGCTCGGAAACAATTGGAAGTTTCACTTGCCCATGCTGCTTCTGCTGAAGAACGAAAAAATGAACAGAAACGACAAGAATTAGAAGAAACGGAAAGGAGAATTCAAGGAGTTTTGGAACAAGATAGATTGAGGTTGCAGCGTATTCAAGAACAGCAGATGTCAAAAATGAGGAAACGAGAACAGGTGGATGCCATTTTACAGAATGTTATTTTGCTGACAATTACTATTAGTCTGATTCTGACGACGAGGAGGGAGCCGAAAGGAGGACAAAACGCTCCAAAAAGCAACGGGTAAGACTTTGCTGTAATTTCGGTTTTGCAAACAATTCATTCACAAAGGCCTCGGGAATTGCTCCTGAACATCCAGCAATGGATATCGATGAAGATGTTCACCAACAAAATGGCAACCGAGGTAAAAAAACGATTTCTGTTACTTTTTCATTGCTATGATTTGGCTGATAACAGTTTCAGATGGAAATGGCATTCCGGCTGAGCAATCTAAGCAGGAAGATTTTGAAGAGGAGTTATGAACGATCAAACATGACTCTAGCAAATAATAATGACTGTTCGATATGATGTGAATCTGACAGAGAGCGCATTTTTTGTATACCCATCCTCTTTAATAGCAGGGAGAGGGTTTTATAGAGAGGGTTTTATAGATAGGGTTTCGAGTATTTATTCCTACAAGTTCATGGCTGCAGAGCGCCCAGATTCACAGTTGTCTCAAGCGTACTGCATTCTGCAGGCAGCTTGCAGATATAATCTGACGATGATCCGCCAAGCAGCCGTCCGCTGGCTTCGGCAAAATAATCGCGCTCCTACTGGCGAATTATTGTTTCGTGTAAAGCTTGCTGAGCTAGAAGAACTGTGTTCGAATCACAAAGACTGGTTTAAGAACATCGACCGGATCGTTGAGCTATTCGATTTCATTATGCCTAAAAGCGGCGACCAGTCTTCATTCAAAAGCCCTTGGTTCTTCTTCCGCAACGTTGTTATAGTCCGAGTACTTATACAAAATCGTATCATTAACCCCGAATGATTTGAATCAGGCCGCTGTTCAAGGTCACGATGACGAGGCATGCATGGAATCCTGTAACAGACTTTTGCTTAAGGTGGTTGCTGAAGCGGTATTGACCTTTGTTTTCAATTAGAAAAACGGTTGCATTGATGGTATTGGTCTAGGATACATCCAATAATGACTATGTGAAGAAGCAGGAACACCAAGAGAAACTTGTTAGCGAATTAGCTTCGTACAATGGAGTGAAAGATTCGAGTGCTTTGAAATCGAGCTATCCGGGTATTTATCAGTATCTGAAAAAGGATCCTGACTCCCAACTGATGATTTTTTTGAAATCTATTGTCAGTCACAACCAGTATGTTCAAGCCGCATTCTAACTGGTTCGTAGCGCTCAACTCTGGATCCCGATTATTGTTTCTTGGAATCTACTGCTGAACAGCTCCGTGATTGTGATACAAATGATTCAGTTATTGAACTAAGCAGGTGAAATTTATATTTATCTTTCGCTATACTTTTTAACTTCTCTCAGTGAAAGCCAGAGACGCGGGCTTAAACTTCTATTGGAACAGTTCCAGGTACATCGCCGCTGCTCTATAGCATTTTTCGTTGATCTTTGTCCAGGATTGTGAACAGTCACTGAATAATGAATTACTTCATAACGCTGAAGAACCCATCGAAGTTCCATACGATAGCGGTTTAGACCGGGCAGAGAGTGCTGTCGATAGTTTACATCGCAGAAAGTCTCCAACCAAGGCCGGATCAGATAAGCACAGGCCACGTCGCGAATCGCAGTCTCATGCGCAGGTCAGGATATTATGTCTTTTGCTGCTAGACCTGATTTGGAATGAAGGATCAGTCAGAATCCGAAACCGAATCTGTACGTGATAAAAGGAAGCGCAAGCGCTCAAACGGCCAAGTTCAACCAACTCCAGTAAATTCTCTCATCATAACCATATCCAGCCCTCAAACTGTATTGGCTAGCGTTCCCACCAAGATCGCCATCGTGAGAGCAGCAAAAGCGCTCGAAGGAAATCGCAAACCAGTCATTACGAGAAGGTGGAGCAATTTAAGTTAAAACGTCGCTCAATCCATAGAGCTGCCGAGGAAGTTCCTGTCAGTAGTTTAGGTATTGTGTATTTGTTCTAACTAAATCCTGGTTAGGATGCTCGAGAACTGGCGAACGCCACCGCCAGTAAAATTCAGAAGGTTCTTGCCCAGGGCCGATACGAGCGATGGTCTGACAATGAGGGGGAGGTCAGTTTTCTCGTTGAAGCATTTATCCTTAAATCGTGATAGCCATTCATTAGGAGGGTTACTCTGAAGATTCGGCAGAGCACCGTATGAGAAGGGTACGTTTAGGCGTTAATTATGCATGCGTCATTTCAAGGCAACCCGCATGTAGGAATCGAGATCACCGTCGCCCCGTCCTGCATATCGTCCGCCTTTGCCAGAACAAAGCCATCCTAATCATGCATCAGGAATCGGTAAGTTTCTCTCAGGTGTTAAGCCCACAATGTCTTATTTTATTTAGCTCGAAGACCGTCATTGGGTTTGGCTCCTATACCATCTCCAAACAACAATGGAAGACAAGTCGGGATTTTTCCTCTTTCTCAATATAAAGTTAATCTGCTTTCAGGTTCGCCGTTCAGTAGGGCACTGGCAAGAATACGAGATTGAGGAGCTTCGATTAGGAGTGACACGGTTTGGAGTCGGACAATGGTCGCAGATTCTAAAGCATGGAAAGTTTCTGGCTGGCAGAACATCTGTCGACCTCAAAGACAAGTATCGAAACATGGTTAAGAAAGGGCTGTTCGGCGCTTAAATCACGCTGAAGCTGATTGCTGTAAATTAATTAAAGTTTAGTTTGGCTTTTGCAGACACCGAATATGAGAGGAGCAGTTGGCCTTTGGATTGTGATCTCGTCTTTTGGATAAAATCGAGTGTATATTCTGGACCCAAAACTTCACCCGACCATGTGATCTCATAATCTTCTGGAAGGGCACCAAACTTCGACTGTTCGACATTCAGTCAAATGATTTTACCTCACAGACTTCATTGAACTCACCGAAAGATACTTTCGTAACTGCTGAACACTCAGTTGAGAACTCGTCCTGATGATTGATGTCAATAAAGGTTTCCATACAAGCCAGAAAAAATTGAACCTGATAAAAGTTTCAGCTGGATAAGCGACGCCATTCGGCGAATTTTTGGAGTTCGTTGTCAATGCGAGATCGATCAAGGGCACATAATCGTTATCTGTGGTACGCTGCCTTAAACCTGGCGTGTATGGCTCTTCCAACTTTATACGAGACGGTGACCGAGCTGGACTAGTTTCTCCTAAACAACAGTGACCGGGTACCCAGGACGACAATTGTCGGAATTCGAACCATTATCACCCAGCTGCTGGTCTTGAGACAGACAGCGTACAATGCGATTCGTGAGCGATTGCATGGTGCAATCAGCTCGAATGGCGTTCTTGATAGGATCGGCGCCCAAGCTGATCTTACACGCAGGACAGACCGAATTAGCTCCGCCTTTCGATTCGTGTTTACTATCACCAGAAACCGCATCCATTTCAGCGACATCAGCATCGTCTATTCGACCCCATCAAGCAACTATAAACGCTTGCGAAAACGTCAACCAACCTTCGTAGCCGAATTCAGTCCTGAGACAGGCCAAGCAGAATGTATGCAGGCATTCCATGATGGTATGGGCATCTTTGAGCCAATCTGAACAGACCGAACATGACAGAAATGGGCGAACTGCCTCCACGTTGACCTGCAGATCAGGCGTATAATCTGTCATTTCAATAGATGACGACTGAAAAAAAAACGCCGGAAATTTCCACAAAGTTTGCGTTGTCTGCAGCAATTTCGATTCTTTTGCAACAGAACCACAAAATCGGACAATTTTTTTACAATTTGTGTGTAACGCTACAACTGTGGAAAGCCTCGATTACAGATGTTTCGGGTGACTGATTACGCTGCGGATTTCAGACGTTTGTTGTCAGTTTGACATTGATAGGAATGGTGACGTGCCAGATCGGGGTACCGTCATCCTCTCACACAAATGTCCAATGTCCCAGAATGGGTCTCGTTAGCCCAGCGTGATCGACAGAAGCAATCTAAACGACGCGAGGATGAAAGCGAGCAGCTTCATCGGGCCAGCTACATCATCGTCTGCGAAGGGTCGGCGTCATCGACCAGCTCCTGGGACGCCCTGATCCGCGCCCTGAAAAGCGCCGAGCCCTGCGTCCGCCATCTCACCATGAAATGCATCAGGTCGTGCCTGAGATTGGACGCCGGCGACGTCGGTGTCAGCCAGCCGATGCGACGTGATATGACCCAGCTGATCATGGATATTCTCAGCAACGATGTCGAAGAGAAAAATCGATCATTAGCCAGTCTCGTTCTGGGTCTCATCACCTGGGCGTATGGGGCCAGTACTCCCTCGCTGGGCAAAGATATCTTCCATGCCTGTATCCGACATCTACAAGATCTGCAGAGCCAGATGTCGCAGCTGACTATGCATCGCCCGGGATATAATCAGGCCAGGGCGCAGGCGATTCAGGCTCTGGATACGATTCTGCAGGTTAGGGTTTAGGGTTTTAGGGTTTTGGCAAGTTGACGTCTGTGTAGTGCCGCCTGGATCTACCACCGCCAGCCTTCGCCCTGATCGCTCATGAGCTCACCGAGATCCTTAATGAGCAAAATGAGAGCCGTGAACACGATCTGGTCAGGGCTCAGGTCGTATTCCTGTTGGCGAATCTGCCCGGCACTTCACGAAATCGGCAGCGATCGCAACCGTTCTGGCCCATCTTGAGGCCGATTATCAGCCGGGCTGTGAAGTCCATCGGCAATAGCAACAATAATCCGGATAATATTCTCATTATAGCTCTATCCAGGTATGGTGTTTTATTCCGATTATTTTCTTATTGTTTTCAAACTCCAACGAATTTGCAGTAAAGCTTTCATGCGACTAATTGATTCCCACCAACCTTCTGACACGTGAGTTCGTGCTGAGATAGGTTCGTCTCCCAATGGTATGGTCGAGTTCCAGATGCGATTCTGGACCGATTTCCATTATATGATCAACTATCAGGCTATAGTGAGCTACAATACAGTCTATTGATGAATTCAGAGAAAGAAGGCAGTACGTCGGGACGGAATCAGCTGCGAGAGGATACTGGCCCTTGCGACTATCTTGGAATCATAGACAAGGAAGATGTTCTGACATTTATCAAGCGATATAGCCGTCGTGCTCAGATTATTGATATCCTTCCTGAGAAATTCGATTTGACATTTCAGGCTGAGAACATCATTAATACCGATCTATTCTTTGATGCGCCCAATAACCGTCGTATTCTGCATCTTACTAATCGATCATCGAAACAGTCACATCGATTCGCGATTCAGATCGCCCCGACCAGACATTTCACCGCTTATCCAGCGTTCGGTGAGATTGCACCGCATTCGTCAATACCCATCACGATCAGATTCGAACGTATTGCTCATCTGGAGAAGGGCGTCGGATACGGATACATCCGTCTTCGATCATGGACCGGATTCGCTTTCGAACGTATCCCAATCTCGTTCTACAACGGTCAGTTCTTGCAGGTTCTGAACGGCTACATAGACTTCGGTGCATGTCCTCTTGGTCGATGTCTTCAACGTCGTCTTTATGTGAAGAATATCGGGATCTCAGCTATGACCTGCCATCTGGATCTCTGCATGCCAGACACAGCCGAGTCTCCATTCGAATTCTTACCGCGATCAGCGACGTTAACTCCCGGGGCGGTGGCCGCCTTCGAGATCAGGTTTCGAGCTCGGACCCAATCTCATGTTCAAGTTCAGATGGTTGTTAGCAGCCCAGAACAGCAATATCCGATATTAGTAACAGGATCAGGTTTATATCCTATAACTATCGCAGAATCGGTTATAGATATGGGACCTTGTCAGCCAGGGCAGAAAGTCGCTACACCTCTCAATCTCACCAATCTAGCTCCATATCCTTTCATGGTACAATTCGATTCCGCATTACGAGGTCTCGTGATTCCATCATCCTCGATACCAGCTGGGCAAACACGTACGATTATGGCAACATGGGATAATGATGATCATGATGGGTATGTTGAAGATCTCGTTTATGTTCGTGTACCAGAATGTGGCCAGATCGCTATCAGATTTCGCGCTTCTGTTGGTTGTGTTTTAACAACGCCTTTACAGTCACCACTTCGTCTTCCCTTCATATCTGTGCATATGGTGCTACAAGGCGTCATACCTGTACAGAATACTTCTCCATATGATGCGGAATTTGTTATTGATGGGCTGGAAGGGACGCCTTTCTACATTCAAGCAGTGGATGGCGCCCGATTGGATCGCGATCGTCGTGCGTTCACTTCTGAGCTCGCTAATCGTCCTGCCCCGTCAATGCTACGAGAGATGCTGAGTGAATCACGAGATCGTCATTATACAGTGAAAGCGCATTCAACATTATATCTGATAGTATTATTCAGCAGTCATAAACCTGGATTCTTTGAGCGTGATTTCACATTGCATGTGATATCACCACGTGCAGCACGATGGCCTCCTTATCAATTACGTGCTGCTGCTATTCTCGATAATGAAAAGTTCCCTCTCAAGAAACTGCTCATGTTCTTTGGTGAACCTGGTGCATTCAAGACATCGGAACTGACTCGATTGCCATCGAAGGACTTCGAAGGGCCTATTGAATCACGTCTGGTATTCGGTGAGACATGGGAAGGGATAGCAGCACGAAGTGAGACATTTGCGTTTGGATCATTTGATGAATGGGGATGGACAGGGCGTCCTCTTGCTCCAATAACAGTTGAGAATCTATCACCACGACCTCATAATTTCTCAATGATGCTCACATATCCATTTATTGGTACAAGTAGTCGTCATGGGATCTGCGGTGCATTCGATAAGATGGCGATTCCGAACGAGATCGTCGCTGATCATCGTCGTCCATCACCGATCGACGGCTTCGTCGTGATTCGGGATAATTTCGCTAAGACCTCTATGTGCTGGATGCATCTATTAGAGACTGATTTAGTGGAAGTCGCCGCTCATCATCATCATGATCGTAAACTCGTGTTCACGCAGGTCGATGTGGACACCATCTCACAGCGTCCTCTCACAATCCGTAATCGATGCGGTGTTCGAGTCCCATTCCGAGTTCGAATTGAGACCGAGACGGAAGGGGAGATTCCATCTAGTCGATTCTGGTGTGATGAATCAGAAGATGTTCTTGATCGATGGGAACAACGTACCATCTGGATACAATTTCGAGCACGTTCACCTGGACATTATTCAGCGCGGTTACAGCTTGTCTACGCCGATCCCTTCGTGGAGGACGTCGCCGCTCAGTTCGTATCGTTCTTCGCCGAGTTGATCGCTGAATGTGGCCGTCCTGCTATCACAGCCGATGTCGATTTCGTGGATTTTGGGCATTCCGGCGTTGGCCTGAAATCGTTTCATAGTTTGACTATCACGAATCAGATGCATCATCCAGCTGTTGTCCATTTGTTAGTCGAGACACCATTTGCCATTGGCAGCGGTGACACTTTCATCTCGGTTGCTCCAATGTCATCCATGACTGTCCAGCTATCATTCAACCCAGTCACATCTGGCAGGTTTAGTAACCGTCTGCAAATGGTCTGTGGCGATTCCTTCCAAGATGTCATGCTGTTCGGTGAAGGAGGTGTTATGAGTTTAACATCATCGTTGGGTCCACCTCAATCAGGTCCGAATATCACGGATGATGAACACGACATCAATATGGGTGCTGTTCGTGTTTGTACAGAGACAGGACGTGCTCTACGTCTTATCAATAACGGAACTATTGAGGTGGAGATCGCGAGAATTGTGGCATCTGCTGATGAAGGTCTCGTCTATCAACTTATGGATGCGGATGCTGCCGATGTTCAAGATCTCCCGAAATTCGGTCAGGAGCCTCTCGATGCTCCTATTATTGATTGGGACGAGGTCGCTTATCAGAAACTGTGTGCTGATATCGCCAATGCTAGCCGACGCCGTCCTGGTCATGATGAAGATGCTGCTGTTCTTCCACATCGATTATCACCGGGATCATCGCTGTCACTACAGGTGACATTCTCTCGATATCTGACAGGAATATTCAAGCCAACATTACGTGTTGAAACACGACAAACATCGGGACAGATGGATACCTTCGTATTCGCCATGAAATTCAATGTTCACGATATTCTCGAGATTAATGAGGCCCGTCTAGAATTCGGTGTCGTACCATATCTGCAGACTCGACATCTGCCTATCACATTCCAGAACGATTGTCTTCAAGCTGTATCATGGCGTCTGGAGATCGTGGATGCGTCCGCACAACGATGTCAAGATCATCAGAAGACTCCAATACGTAATGATGTATTCACAGCACAGCCATCGTCTGGCGTCGTACAAGGATCTGGTCAGCAACAGGTTCTGATCACATTCAATTCGACATCGATACATTGTATATGTAGTGGACGTGCTATCCTTCATACATCGGAGATTGGATCGAGCTCAGTGGAGGTGACAGCGTGTAGCGGTGCCCCGTTATTATCTGCATCTGAGACACTGATTGCATTCGGCTGTATCAGTCTCGGATCCAGTAAGAGTAAAGTCGTCATGCTGAGTAATGAAGGAGAACTACCTGCTGTGTTTATTGTGAAATTAACGCTGCCGAAACGATTTCATGTTGTACCGATGCGAGGTGTGATTGCTGCAAGATCGAGGCAGCCGCTCTGGATTAAATTCACACCATCTGATAGCGATCCAGTTGGAACCCAATTACGAGTTGATTGGGGTGATCAGGAACGTATTTCTAACCGTATTACTATTGATCTATCTGGCTCTGGTGGAAGCTCCCAGATTGTTATCAAACAATCATCTGTGGATTTTGGTTTAGCTATGCTGGGTGCAGATACGACAAAGGTACTTCGTGTATATAATGCTGGTGCGGCCGAAGCGCTATTACGTATCGATCTACCAGATCCAGCACTCTCTGTCCCAGATACAGATGGAACTTTCTTTGTCAAACCAGGCAGTTTTCGAGATCTGGAGATCGTGTTCCGTCCAACGACGCCGGCCCCAATATCGGGTCAGGCATCGATATATTCCCAAGAGGTTGGCGTTGGTGCAGCTGATCGTATTCAAGTTCAGATCAAAGGTCGTGTTGGTGTTCCTAACCTGCAGTTAGGTCCTGCTGATATAATCGGCCCATATACCCTTAATATGGGCGTCTGTGTTGTACGAAGAACAACGCAACGTCAGTTCTATGTGGAGAATGCCGGTAATATGGATGTCCCATTCGAAGTTCGTCTCTACCGATCGAGTGGTGGTGCGGACGGTGGGGCAGCACGACACGATCAGATCGGGATCGGAACGTCAGGACAGGGCGGTGCACAGACCGTCCAGTCGTGGTTGCCCCAATTAGAACCGCGGGATCCATCCTGGGCCCAGCTGATCGACAGCGATCTGGTCGCCGCCGAACCCGATCATTTCCACGTGGAGCCCAGGGCCGGCGTACTGGCCCAGGGCCAGCGCGTCCAGTTCACCGTGACGTTCGCGCCTGTTCAGTCGGATGAGTATCTTGATGTGGCTGTATCGATATGGAATCCGTCGGCACCGATGACCTTGATTGCCACCGCCTTGAGCGATGAACCATCTATTGATCTGGATATGGCTGAACGTGTTCTCGATCTGGGGCTGTGTCGATGTGGGAACACGTTCCGCAGGAGATTCCGGATTCTGAATCGGGGCAGTATTCCCTACCAGTATCATATCGGCCCAGATATGCGCGATCCCCAATGGGCTCCGTATCGTGATGATTATGAGGCAGCACGTTTAGCATGGACTGCCCAGATGAAGACGATTGGATTCGTATTTCAATATGCTGGTTTATGTCCACGTCGTGGTCATGATACAGTAACTGTACAGTTTACTGCACCTGCTGCTGGGCAATATACAGCCAGAGCCAGGATTGTCTGTTCTGGAGGTTATGAACAGATTGAAGTTCGTGCTCTGGGTGGAACTTCGCTTCTGCAATTATATCGTCCTGCTGAACAAGGTCAGACGACATCTGTCTTCTTTCATATCGCATATTGTATTGATGGGGTTTCTAGGCAAGAAAGGTGCTAATGGCGATGTGATTGATTTTGGATTACGTCCTATTGGACAGGTATCACAAGCAACGATTGTATTACGTAATGTTGGTCTATTAGGAACTGGATTTCTCATCAGTCGTACAATGCCAGATCAATTCGATGTATATCCATTATCAGGGCGTATTGAACCAGGCATTGATCTTCCAATACGCATCACATTCCGTCCATCAACCTTTGGTTTATGTCAATTCGATTTCAAGATCAAAGGCGTTGATAACATCGTCGATTCGTGGCGTATTGTTGGACGTGGTGGTAAAGGACACCTACAGGTTCATTATCTGCATGCACAAGATCAACGTCTCAAAGGTCTGGATTTCGGATCTGTCCAGCTCGGGCAGCTTGTACAGAAATCGCTCATCATCTATAACGAAGGCGAGGTCGACCTGGATCTGACAGCCGTCTTTGATCAACCTGCCTTCGCCATTCGTGTACAACATGCTGGACAGCCGTACCGGACCGTTGCTGAGCTCGATGCCTGGGCCCGCCAGCAGGGTCTGCATCGGGCCCAGACCCATCCGGTACGGCCCAGCGACCTGGTCGTACTGGCCCAGGCCCGGACCCTGGATGTCGTCCTGGGGCCGAAACAGTTCCTGGTCGCCACCGTCCTGGTGGCTGTAGATGGCGCCCTGCCGGGGCGCCTCATGGGCCAGCTCGTTCTCGCGTCGCAGTTCAATACGATGGCGATCGCGGTTCGAGCTGAGACCGGCTCCGTCCTGCTGGTCCATACCGGCGATCTGCAGTTCGGCAGTGTCGGTGTCGAACATGTTTACGAGAAGCAGTTAACGCTGATTAATAATGGATCATTAGCAGCATCCGCTCAGCTATATTGCCAGATCGGCAACGTCCCTAATCCCCATCGCAATGCCGTACTGGTCCTGGTCGGCACACAGGTCTCCACCTATGGACGCCTATGGCGCCGTACTGCCCGCCTCCTGATCCGCATCATTCGTGCAGCGAAATCCATCTCTGGGCGTACGGACCTGGATGCCCTGATTGATAGTGGTGATCGAGATCCAGATACGGGAACGTCATCTGATACCACACGATCTGCTAATCGAAAGCAGCAGATCTGCGAAGTCGTTGAACCTCTCATGATCCAATTACAGAATGTTCGTCTCACACACACTGACCATTATGATAATCAACATCGTGTTGAATCCAGTCTCACATCAACACATCCGTTATTTGATACGGCTCTCTCATTAGCTAATATTGGATCCGAAACCAGCCGACGGCTCGCTCTACTACAGAACGCCATCGAGAAGAAGGTCGTACAGGACCAGGAGGCGGTCCGATCCCCTCTTACCACTCTGCTGCAGATTATCGGTCCAGCATTGAGTAATATTCGTGGTGTGTCACAGATCTCGTCTGCGTCTCTTCTACCGAGCACAGCCGCATCAACAATCTCAGCTGCTACAAAATCTGCCTATGTATCAGTACATCCATCGCGTATCAATCTAGATGTGGACGTACCCGTCAGTATCAAAGTGAAGGCGTCGTTCCCAGCACAAGCTACATTCATTGGATCGTTGATAGTGGAGACTGATCTTCTAGGTTGTTCGCCATACTCGATCCGTATATCAGCATCACCAATGAATGCACGTATGATATGCAATGATGCCAGTCCTATGAAATTTGGTCGAATATCGTTGGGATCGGCAGAGGTTCAGACCCGAGTTCTCACCAATACTGGCGAATTGCCAATACGGTTCTCTATACGACATCGTAATTTCGGCCTGATTGTGAATCCATCTGGTGGATATCTGGAAGCTGAAGATTCCGTCCAACTGCAGTGCACCTTTCGACCTGTTGATGAACAATGGCAGACGTCACCTGTTTCTATAGAAACTGATAGTACTGATTCTATCGAATTCGAATTTTCTGGTGCTGGTGGCGTACCTCGACTACATCTGGCGTCATTCGATCGATACGATTTCGGTCGATGCATGGCGGTAATCACAATTCCTTTCGTATGCAAATGACGAAGATTTCCCCGATTGTTCTTCAACCAAATGATGTTTTCGCTGAATGTTTGTTGTAGGGGCGAACATCGAACAAAGCGATTCGTATCTACAATATCGGAAACGCTCAGCTACCTGTATTACGATGTCTTCTGGACCAGACCGTGATCTTCAAGAAAGGCGCCGATTGGCCCAGTTCCCGATTCAATATCGATCCAGATTCGTTCTTTGATCTGCAGGTGGAGTTCACACCGCAGAGCGAGGACGTCTTCCGTGGTCGTGTTGTGATCGAGACCGAATCCCGTGTTGTAGCCATTGAGCTGATTGGAACAGGACGCGAGGCATTACTCACTTATCAGACGCAGAACGTCGATCTAACAAATACGATTGTTGGGAATCTCTATAGACGTGATATCGTACTGAACAACGTCAGCGATCTCGAATATCCTCTTCAGGTCAGTATGCGATCTCTGGCCCTGCCCGATCTCGTCCAGGACCTGACCATCGAAACCCCGGAACTCGTTCTCGAACCTTTCGAACAACGAAAGATCCATTTCCTGTACAAGCCGACACGCGCGGTCCGTTGCTCGTCTTCGTGGATTGTCTCGGTCTGAAAATGGTGATCAGGTGGATACGGTCGTCACGATTCGTTTGTCGTCGATCTATTCCGAGAACGATGTTTCTGTCCCGGTGACAACAGGTACCGCTGAGATCTCGCTCGACACCGACCTGGTAGATTTCGGGCAATTTCAGAAGGGATTCCATTGCTCGCGTAGTGTGACAATACGGAATTCGGGGACAATCTCGGTGGCGTTTCGTCTCCATTCTAGTCGAGATCCCGATCAATTAGATTTTACTGTATCGAGATGGCGTGGTCTTCTCGTACCAGATCGCGATGTCGAGATTATATTCAAGACGAAACTAGCGCAATTGGGTGCGTTTGAAGACGAACTATGCCTGGAGACCCAACTCGATGGAAAACGTCATTTCATTCGTGTCTGTGGGCAATGTGATACACCGATTGTCGATCCAGCGAAATTCCATCGAGTAGATTTCGGTCTGTGTATATCTCATGATCTGATTGCCAGGAATGCTGATTGGATATGGAAGGTGATTGTCTGGTTGGTGAGACGGCGACGCAATCGTTTGTGATCGAGAATTCGGGTGGATTCCCTCTGACCTATAAGATGAAGGCAACGTTCCCTATTAAAGTGATGCCTAATCAAGGATCTGTAGCAGCACTTAGTAGACAACGATTCAGCATTCAATGGATTCCATCTGGTGGATATGGACTGAGATCTACATTGAAAGTACACACGAATCTGGGCGTCTTTGATGTCAATGTGAAAGGTAACGTCTTGCTGATATTCGTCTTCATGATCGTAAACTGAGTTCAGGCCGTGGTGCATATCCACGATTCACGATCTCAAGCGCGTTTCTGGATTTCGGGATCGGAGCATTGCGGCAGGTCTACGAGCAGAAATTTCGGATCATCAATCGGGGCAAGGTCGCCATTCGTTTCTCGATTCCATACACGCCATCGGGTATCATTGGAAGCCAGGTGGATGGTGGTGGATCTATGACTAGTTCTGGTGGTGGTCTATCATGTATCGGTGAACGTCATGGTGACGAAGTATGTCCTGGATTTACCGTCATACCAATGAGAGGGGCATTAGCTGCTGGAGAATCGGTCACAGTTCGGGTGAAATTCGAACCTCGCGACTACAGAAAGTACAGTGGCAATATCGTGATCGAGAGCAAGGGCCGGTACCGGGAAGTCGCCGTACTCGGGGCCGGCGGCACCCTGCGTCTGGACGTACCGGCCCGCCTGGATCTCGGATCGTGTCCTGCTGGATTCTATCGTCATGCTGATCTGCTGATTGCTAATACTGGCGATGTACTGGTTAATATTCGTGCAGCCAGTATTGATCTGCCAGCGGAGATGCGAATGTCGTCCCAGCCCGCGTCGATGACATTGCCGTCGATGTCGAGACAGACCATGACGGTCTATCTGAAGGTGGATGAGGGATATTCGGGTGCGTTTGAGTTCTCTATAATATTGGTCAGTAATGAGAGTACATGGCGTATACCTGTCTATGGTCGTGCTATAACATTATGCAATTCATTCAGTCATCTAACGGCTATATTGATGTCTGCTGATATCAATATGAGAGCGGCACCGATATCGATGCAACAGTGGCCGAACGCATTAGATCAAGATACGCCATCAACACGATATCGACCAGCTCTACCATCTGATGACGATGATGATCAACGTGCTGCCCAATCGGTTATGAAACTATTGCTCCATGCAGTTTGTGAAATGGCCCGAGCATCAGATACCAGCATAAACACTACTACGTTCTCAGATCGTCTCATCACACATCTAGAGGCGGGTATCACACCCGTCGAGGGCGAGTACGTCGACCGGGACGTCCTGGCCGGTCTCGTGGCCCGATCCGAGCCTGAGATTCGACGCCCGAATATCAGTCTGATCACGAACCTGGTCGAACCCGTTCTCGATGATGATCGTATCACATCTGTTATATCATCAGCGCCTCTATTTCTACCAGAGCTCACCATCATTTAGAAGGAATATAGAATATCAACATATTGGCAATATTTTCATAATTTATTCGTCGACCTGCATGGTATTTGATTTGGTGGCCTTCTGGCGCATCGAGACGGTATCTTTGGAGACCTGTTCGATCTTCTCTCGTACAAGAGGTGATTTGACAAGTTCGAACCCCTGCTTGATCGTTGCTAATGTCTGCTTCTTCTGGATCAATTTCGCGGGCTTCATACGGGCCTTGTAGAATCGCTCTTTACGTAATGTCTTGATATCTTCAACACGTTTCATAGCCTTCAATGTTGTCGCCATCAGCTGACGGTCGTACTTGACCGGGATATTGCGTTTCCGTTCGAAATCGAATGTAGAATCCACAGCCAGCTCCTTGCCATGCGATTTTCGGAAGGCCTTCGTCCATCGTATATGACGAGGGTTTCGTTTTAATTTGAAGTTCTTGTGGCATTTCGATCGACAGAATTGGAACGTTTTACAATCGTTTCGTACAAAGGTCACACCATGACCTGGATAGATCGTGCTCGAACAGAAATAGCACTTCTCCAAACGCTATGAACATTGAGCAGATTAATACATCACTATGAGCATAATAATGACAGGCTCGTTACCATTCTGTTTTAGATACGTGTTAGATCGGGCACTGATTCACCTTGTCCAACCGATCCTAGAAGCAGCAAATTTCTCAGCAGAATCTGTAAAAAGGCCACCTCAAATGTCCGTCACGGAGTCCGCCGAAGAAAAATCGCCTTTTTCGCGGAAAGTTTGGTCGGTTTTTTTTTCGGAACGCGATCGTTAATAGCATTTTCACGGGGTCATGATAATATCGGAGCAGCTGGGCCAGCAGTTCCCGTTCAATGATCGTGATGAACGATGGTCATATAATGGGAAGATGTGTCTGGCACCAATGGTACGAATAGGGACCTTACCTATGAGAATACTCGCTAGACAGTATGGGGCTCATATTCTATATACTGATGAGGTAATGTCAGCAGCAGATAGATTCAGGATGGATGAGTGACGTTGTGTTTTTTTTTTCAGATTATCGATCGGAAGATTGTTCAGACGAAGAGAACTGTTGATAGTGAGACCGGTCTAATCGATTATCGATTACCTGAAAAGACGTCCAAACATCACTACGATTCGAGTCAGGCTGTATTCACTACCTATGAACATGAACCTGTTGTATTTCAGGTAACAATTGTATGCAGGCTGTATTCGTGGGAATTTCATCTCTCTGTGTAGATTGGGACATCTGATTCTGCTCGAGCATTAGCTGCTGCTGAACATGTTGCTAATGATGTTCGAGCTATTGATATCAATATGGGTAACTGCGATCGACTCAGACGTGGTCGTGTATGACCGATATCGTGTTGATAGGATGCCCCCGTCCGTTTTCCATCTCAGGCGGGATGGGAGCCGCCCTGCTATCGCAACCGGAGACGGTTCATGATATCGTGAGCACGTTGAAACGGAATTTGAGTATTCCAGTGACCTGCAAGATTCGTCTGTTAAGAGATCGAAAAGACACGATTGAATTATGTCGCCGTATTGAAGCAGCTGGTGCTGCAGCTGTTGCTGTTCATGCACGATATGTCACAGATCGAGATCGATTCCGATGTCTGCCAGTCTCCATTCCAGAAATCGTATCGAGTCTCTCAATCCCCGTTATATTCAATGGCGATATATTCGCCCATGATCAGGTCCAGGAGGCGTTGGACGCAACAGGAGCCGCCTCCGTCATGATTGCACGAGGAGCTCAATGGAATCCGTCGGTCTTCAGTCGCGATGGGCCAGTACCGGTCTGGGACGTGCTGTCCCAGTATCTGACGATCTCCAAATCTGTCAAGAATACGGTTAATAACACCAAGTATGCGATGATGAAGATGAAAGCGAATCATTGCCGAATGAGAGGGGATCAGACGTTTGTGAGAGCCAAGACGTTTCAAGTATGTGTGTGTTAGATAGAAGCAGAATTGTTCACTAAGCTGATGTTCAGGATCTCGATCATGATCTCGAAACTCTCAGGTCAGATCCTGGATTGACGGGCCCATATAGACCTCCTTGTATCCTCCTGGAAAGAGAAGGCGATTGTGGCCATTCCGAACCATCCGAGGGAGTCACCAACAACAGTACTAAGAAAAGGTGCTTCTCGGTCATGGAGTCCAGATGACTAATACGATGTCAAACGAAAAAAGAATCTGCAAAGTAGAACTGTTATTTATATTGTATAAAGCAAGAGAAAGACATCGAATACTAATTGAAATTTGCTGATATTTGATCTACAAGATGTTCTTGTGAGACGGTTTCTATCAATGCCCGGCATTGTTATATTACATTATTATGAACCATATTTGCCAGATTCCGACCATCCCGCCGCTACAATCTCACCAGCTATTACCAAAGCCATCTCTGCAGCGTATCCACAGCACGCTCACCGATTATGAAACCGCCTATCTCAGTAAGGTAAGGGCGTCGTTGTCAGGCCTCCTTCGTTCTGACAACTGGGCGAAAAGATGCAAGCTGTGAAGGCCTCGTCGAGTCACACCAACAATTCTAATGCATTTGCTGAGTCGAACCGGGCGTTCATGCAGGCAGTAAATGATAACGAGCCCGATGACCATGCCATAGACGATGATATTGACGAATCCGAAGGCGACGACCTCGACCCGATCGAGGAAGACATTTCCGCCGACGATGATGATGGGCTTAGTTTTGTATCAGATTAAAATGATTTTCAATGTGAAACTTGGTGTGGAAGCAGCATGAAAATGTTAATCTGTATTATGGATGGACATTTGCATAATAATAGAGAAAGTGTTGTATGGTACTGCGAGCGGTTAATATAAGTGCAGGTTGTTGTTAGAGAGAGTCTTTCAGTCACATCTATTGCTTTCCTGATTGAAATAGATCACTGTCATCCTGCTGCTTATGCCATGGCACAGCCCAGCGATAACCACAACGAGTCGTTTCTGCTGCGAATGGTTCGCTGTACCAGACAGCAGATAACTTCGGTCGTTGAAGATAGCAAACAGAATGCCGGTACTGTTTACCCGGGCTAAAAGTGCTTATTTCTAGATCTGAAATTTTTCTTCTTTTAGGGTTATTACAACGTTCATTCCAGCAAACTGTTTATGATCCGCTCCATGAAGCCGCTATAGGTAAAATGCCTCGGTCAAGGATTATGGAAATCTAAACCTAGATAGAAACAAGGGATCTGTGGCGACGTTCGCGTCGTGAGCAACCAGGAGCTATAGTTGCAACTGCAACAGCAATCGCTATGGTGGCTTCTATCCCATGTTGATCAATTTTTGAGTCTGGTAATCTGCAGTGGCTCATGATGTTTTAGTTGGACGCTGGGCTTTTGTTCGAAATTCTATGTTAACTGCTGGATTAACATTCTCGATTACTAGCCCAGAAACGCTGGTCGAAATTCTTAAGGATACACGACCTAGACGTGTGAAGGCGGACCAGGCCTCTAGTTCTACCTCTAAACAATAATTGCCCTATTAACAAGTAATACATCAAGGGATCTGGGTCTCTACATCGCTTCTAAATGCTTTATTCCACGTTCCCGAACTTGCTGTCCTTAACTTTAGCCATTGCATCCAGATATTCGAGGACAAAAGACTTGCACTTTGTGTGATGTATGACGCCGTATTTCCTATGACAATGCTGGACTTGCTCGCCAATCATGAGAAGCCGAGCGACTAGTCAGGTGGAATGAATGTACAATCGGTGACCTATCGGATGCCATACCATGTTTGGCATGCTGCTTTGCAAACTGTTCCTTACGTAGGATGGTATTAGTAGATGTTGGTGTTGGCTGAGGCTCAGACATAGAGTGATAGACTGAAATAAATACAAAGAGGGATGCGACGTTGCGCACTGATAGGTATGATAGCGGGTTATCTGCACTGACACGAGCAGCCTGTTACTGGACACTGATCATGTCCTGAGAACCACTATACAATCTATCAATACTCTCATGTTCAACCGAGAGAGGTCGGCCTAACCTGATCCATATGCACACCATGACCAGCATGGTGACACACGACACACCAGCTGATCCATTGGTCGGTGCTCCGGCCATTATCGGATTGGATTTCGGCCTCGGAATCGTTCTGCTGCCAGCGTTGCCCGCTCATCGTACCGCAATCGAGCAAAAGCAGACAAACTGAACATCGAGGCAGTGATTTCTTGCAAGAAGGACAGGCTGAAAATTAGCAGATTAGAACTGGAAGCGCCAGGCGGCGACATACAGACCCTGAATCCGGAAACGATGTGATAACGAGGCCGAGGTGGCAAATCTTACAGGCAGGCATGTACTACGAGGGGAGAGTAAATCGCTTTGCACAAGCGACTGGCGGCAGTGTCGACTGGCAAGGGATCATTTCGATTTGTTTTTTGAATGAGCATGCGCATTACCACACTACAGATGCTTGACCTTCATTGGATAAGGTTCCAGTTGGTCGAACACGTTGTCTTGCAATGTCAAATTTAGCACGATACGACCACAGTTTCCATCGATCAACCAGGTCGCGATAAACATTGATGCAACGCTCAAACCATTGATTTGCTGGTGCGTACAATGAATTGAGAGCCCGACAAAATAACTGTACCCATAATTTACCATCATTGTTATCTATACTGGAAAATGATAGAGCACTGATAATGGCAACAGTTTGTATGTCTGCTGTGCAATCAAGATATGATCGCAGAACACCATAGGAATCAGTTGATAAACCACACAATATCAGGCCATTTAAGCTTCCTAAATGTTGAATATTAAGAAAGCAATCCAGCTTAGTAACAGCAATGCATTAACCCGATTCGATTACACCCCGAAGTGTTGAATCGACATAACTCCTTAGCTGAGAATCATTCAAAAATCTACAAGCGAAAGCCAGGCGATCTCGAAAAGTCACTAATTCACAATCAGGTTTAAGCACCAAGTGATCTCTCAACAGCTCTGACACGTGTCATCATTAAGGATGTCAGAATAGTCGGGAGAACTTCGTGAGCACGATAAGAAGGTAATAGCGGCTCGTAGATACCTATCTACTGTCAGAATACAGACTGAAAGTCGAAACCCTAACTGACGGATGCCTGATTTGTTTGACGATTGCTCGAGCAGTAATTGACCAAATTTTGTGCTCATCTGAGTTACAATGCCCTACGAAGCCAGAAAAGGCAAGACAAACGAAAGAAAGATCGTCGCGATGTGCATCTGGATATCATTAATTAAGTGCAAGACGGATACAAAGAATCACCCTGGATTGCAGATTGAAGCAAATTCAATGCGCTTTTAAAGTCCAAATGAAATACAGCCATTGCAACAGCTACTTCAAAATTCCCTTGATTTCCAAGTGACGAAACCATGGCTTCAATTTCTGATTGCCCTTCAATCTGACACCATCCTGTTTTTGCGAAGATTTACTAATGATAAGATTAGCATTAGGACTGTTACCTAATAAGCGGTATGCTTGTTTCCGACCCTCGCTTTCATAAAAACATATTCCATTGACGAACGATTGAGTAGAATCGGAATCGCGACTGAGACATTCTTTAACTGTTCGGTTACATAGTTCGTTTCCATTGACAGAAGAAACTGCAAACGATTACTACAGCGATATGTCACGAAACATGATAGCCTACTATACAGAAAGTTCCAGATTTCAGCCAATCCCGGGTCAGCAATTTTAGATTCAGAAGCGAGTAACTGTTGATTATGAGCGATGTCTAATGCATATCCTGCCTTAGCTCGAGCCACCATTAGATCAGATATATCCTAAAAGGTTTCAGCATGACTGAAGAGCTGGGACCGAAGGTAAGAAAACCTGTTGAATTGCGGGCGAAACCTTGAAATCTGTATCGCATGAGAAAGCGAGCTGACCAAGGCAGGAGAAATCCACCGCCCTTGATTCCCAATACTTCTTATACTGAGATGAAATAAGGCCATATTCGTAAGAGGAGAAATTTGATAGCCATACATGCAGCTTAGAATCAGCAGTTAGTGCAATAACAGTGTTGGGCCGAGTTGGGTGAAGGTCGAAGCTTGAGATCGGTAACGGTAGTGCAAGATGGTTTCTTGGAACCAGCTGCAGTTGTGTTTATAAACCGTTTCGATTTCATGGAATACACTTACTTTTGGAATTCCGCCATCGGAATGAGGTGAGCCATGAATAAAACGGTCAACGTCATAGAACTCAATTTGAGATTTTTCACTGAAAACGGGTTACGGACAGCCAAGAGTGACAATCGAGCAATTACTTGAAAGATGTAGCAATAGTATGAGGCGTAGTTGTTGACCATTGAGCAGATACTGGAATAAGTCCAGGTAGGTACAATGAAGTCAGCAGAGGACATTGTTGGTTCATTCGAGCATCCCAAACATTCAATAGACCTGTTAAAAGTACATACCAGATACGGGTCCAGAAGAGAGCAAAATTTACCATCTTCCGAAATCGCAGACAGCAATCGGTCATTTAGACTGGAGACTGATAGCGATTGAATAGACTTGGTATGACCTCCAATAGATAGTACTGGATCAGAAGCCGACCGAATATCATACAATCGAACCCATTTCATGCCAGAACAAGCTATCAGACAAGATCAGTTTTCGCCTGTAGAGGTCCAAGGTGATTACCAGCTAAGCATTGCGGCATGGAGCTCAGCCAAATTGCAGAACTGATAGATTCTGATTTGGAGAATTGTACAAGAGGTTCTTGTACGGTTGGCGAATGAGAGTCATTAGAAAGCTGTTCTGAGGATACAGTTCCTGTCTGCTCTATGTCGAATATTAACCCAGAACATGCATTTCGAACCTAAACTGGATTCAACAGCTATCAAACGAATTGGAAGCAGCAGACCTTGTCTAATCCACAAACAAACTGGCTAGCCACGGTTGGATTAAACTGCAAAGTGGTGCATCTACGAGAATACTTTGGGACAAACTGTTTAATGATGTGACCTTCATGGCGACCGTCCTAAACCATAATGAACCCGTCATTATCACAGGATTTAAACGGCAGACTCTGCTATTGGTATCAAGAAGAATGACTTTCCCAGATAATAGGCCACCGGCGATTGAATTCGGAGCCCAAGCGATGCAGGTCAAAACAGGAACGCGTTGATCGTATGTTGATGTCAACTGGAATGGCAACTGCGAATCGTCCAGTTGCAGGCTGTAGATTCGTAGATCGTCGGAGCTGACAGCGAACTGTTGTGGATCGGCTGGATTCCAGAGAACCTGTCCGGCTGGCAGCATGAATGGCAGAAGCAGGTCAAGACATTGTAATAATCCCTGTATAGTCTATACGCACATTCAATCTGCCAGTATCAGATACAGACTTGGTTGCAAATAGAGTCCATAGAATCACAAGTGCTATCAACCAAAAGTGAACGACGTTGTTTATTCTGTTTTTATATCGTCTTTAGAAAGTCCTGATATGCGAGCTGGAATTTGAAAAGCTATTCCAGGAACGTATCAGCTGACAGGAGATGGGCCAAGCTCCGTCAAATGTTCAATGAGAAACTTGTTGGCAGATTCAGTTTAAATGTGATGTCTGGTAAAGTGTGAAGCGCGATTCGGAGGGCGAACTTGCAACTATGACTAGGACTGCATGCTGCTTGCAGATTCCAGAACATCTGAATCGGCCGGTCTACTCGATATTCAGCCATGGAGATGCTCCAAGAAAAACGTGGCCTTGCTGCTTTAGGCTGGACTGTTACTCAGGTGCTGATTGTCGTGTACAAAACGCGCAATCTAATTACGGCTTAGGCGTTGGCTGTATCACTCACTATCTGCTATTGGGTAGCTGCAGGTCAAACCGATGCTGGTGGAGTTAAATTCGCTTTCGTTTGGAAAGGGTTCTGGTTTCTGGGCTCGTTCGCGACGTACCTGTTATTGTTCAAGAAACCAAACGAATATTCGTTTTCACTGGTCAGTCATCAAGCGCTGTTGAACTGTGTGAGAAAAAACCGCTTAAAACTGCTTAGTATGTCATCTTCAGCATCTTTCTGAATCAAACTGCATTAGTAGAGGTAGCAGGTCTCTCGCCAATGTACAGCACGCTTTCAGGTTTCGCTCTAGGTAGCAATACGTTTTTTTGGTGATCGGTAATCAGTCTTTGATGTGTATGATGCAGCCTACTTTTTTATCAGTGCGATCTCGCTATTTGCCGTGATCTATGCAAAAGAAGATTTTGTCGATGCTGGCCCAGCTTTTGACGACGGAGGCAATTTCGTCCCACCAGTTCCACCAAATAATGGGTATTCAGTGATTTAGATTCAATACACGAACGAACGGGAATCGATATTTAAGCGAACGTCAGTGTCTTAATATAATCTTGAAGCTTCCTTGTAAAATTGGGGCAGAGAACAGTTGATTTCGGTTCGTGAGCGACATTTCTGCTTGTTGCATTCGCGAAAATCGTGTAAATGTTCCTCATAACGTCTCTACTATTTATATGTGAGCGAATTAAACAAGCTTTTGCTGTAAAACAGACCGTTGATCCTGAACCGAGATATCGGTAACCATAACGAATCGAATTCCTGTGGAGCTCTCCAAATAATGCAATTTGTACTCATTAGTACAAAAGAAATGAATTGGCTCATTCTCTTGCTCACCAAGCCTATGGGCAAACATGAACAATTCAACCCATAATGTAATATGTGCCTGACGTGATCGGTGTCAGTTGATTCGCAAACGCCTTTAGAGCGAATAAAAGACCGAATGTGGTCTTGTGGTCAACCAGAGTGACATTGGGAATGAAATCGTGATGGAAGACACATTGACCATCTCTGGCATAAATTCGAATCGAATATATCATCTAGAGACAAGTAAAAGTGCCGGAAAATTTCTATCAAGTTTGATACCCTCACTGGCTGAGGCTGCTGTATGATTCTGAAATGCTAATTTGTATTGATATTGCATAATGCCATCATCATTTTCGTAACTGCATATTAGCATAAATCTTTGAAATATGATGAATTCGTGGTTACAGTGTATATCTCCTTTTCGTGACTGCGTCTCTAGCATCGATTTCGTCTGAGCTTGTGTTGCTGGATATCGGCACGGTAACGTCTCCGAAAACGATGAGCCCCAAATTCACGAATACGATAAATACCCTAAACAGGTATTCAGTTTGTGATCCTTATCCTTTGACATATGCAATACTTACAAAGCAAGAATCGCCAAAAGTATCGCTAAAGTTCGCTCATGATTAGTCCCACGATCTGTTTGCATTTTGGCATGTTGCAATAATAAAGTGGCGATAGACTTACATGTCGCTCGATAAGACAGCACTGCCATAATGAAACAGATTAGAAGCCATACTATCGAAGCAATTCGAAGTCTTAGTATTAAACGATGTCGAGAATTCGCATACTTTATGTTGACCACAGACGTGGCTAGAGTAATTGCCTGAGACATGGTTGACAGAACTCGACGATATATTCTTTGTAATACTAACTGTTGCTATAAACCCAATCACAGCAGATATTGCCACAAAAGCTTTTTCCTCTGGGCACGTTGATTTCGGCTGAATGATATCACCCGACTTTCTAGAAAATGCGGTGTATCCGATACCAACCCAGACGACCACGAATGCATTCATCATGAAATATGTGGATAGACGAACCACTCGCAACCATTCTGGAGTGTGGGGACGATATCGCTTGATCGAATGAATAATGTCCAGCTGTAAGTCTTCTTCATGCACCAAAGACAGCATTTCGTAAAGTCGAAATGGAGAAGGGTAAGCGAAACTACTCGGAACCCACTGACCAGCCCCCGATTAATCTAACGGATTCATCTAGATAAAGAAGTCTTTTATTTACCATTTGACTTTGTCAAACATTCAATTATATCTTGCATCTGCTTTCGAATTTCATCATCGTTCGTCGTTCTTTCTGCATATTGCAAGAACCCTAGAGTATCTACTTCCCTGGAATTTAACAAGCTTATGACTTGACTATCCGTGGTATTGATCAAACTCGATACTGAAAGCAAGTAAGTATAATCTCATAGAATAATGAAGAACCGACTCAAGGTTAATCCAACGCTTATCGCCGACGGTGACGATTTCGGTGTTTTGATGATATTGAAGATGGTTTTCACTGTTGAAGCCGAAACCCAACGCTGACGTTCGGAAATAAGCAAACAGTCTTCGAAAGAGCCTGGGTCTTACCTGATGACCATTTGGAAACCTCCGAGTTATCAAATGAATGCACGAGCTTGCTTTATCACAAATCATGCTGTCATTCAACAGCATATATGATAGCAGTATCTCCATATTGTCAACCAAACACTGTAAAAACGTTGAAATAATGCCACACGAGTTCGAAATCACTCCAACCTCCATATTGTGATTTTGGACCTCCTTAGTCAGCAAGTATTGCATTATATCAAGAATGGGGCCTGACAGAAGATCGGATGACCGCCCAAATGAATAGCATAGTATTGTGTTCAACTTCGGAACCAACTCCATGCTATATAGCCATTTTAAGTCGACATGGCCAGAAAGAACAATAGAATGGACGATCTGAGAAGAAATTACAACGCATTCTGAAATACGAATCAGTGCAACCTTGACATTGCCAAGCGTTAGCATGTCACAAGAGGACAACATGTCAACGAAAACAGAGACCAGGCCAAGAGTTTTCACCATTTTCACTAAATCTGGATTGGCATCCAATATCACACTTGACAGCCGAATGCAGTATCTGAAAACCCAGTTATGATAACCAATAAGGTTACTGCGTTAGCATTACTGTGGAATGGGATCTTTTTCGGCTAACATGCTGGGGACAATCGGAAGAATATCTAAAAGGTGTTAGCTGCAGCACAACGATTAGTGATAATATCACCCTTTATCATCAAACTGTGCAAGCTCAACGTAAGCGACGCTGATGTTGGATTAGTAAGTTCTGTTCGATCATACAGGCTTGGCAGCAGAATGGCGAGGATCTGACAATGTTATTTCCCAACAGCACATTTCTTTAGAAACGATGCTTACATCTGTAACCAGTTTGATGCAAAAAAATCGGACGCTTTCTAGGTTGCAGTCTGTAGATTCCGGCCGGTTCTTGATATTAATGATGGAGATTAGACCTGGCAGAAGAAACTCGATGATATTACCCGGGATTCCTCCTTCACACAGTCAATGTTTTATTTGAAGCACCATTTCATACAAAAACCTAGGGTTATCAGATCCGGATTCGCTGACAGACTTTCGATAATATAGAGTGTGTCGATAATGGGAACATCAGCGTTTTGGCCATACGATAGAAGATTTGAAAGTATACCTGAAAGCCTGCAATCACTGGGTTAGAGAAGACAATAGAGTGAGCATTTTCGTAGAAAAATACCAGCGAATCGAGTTGGGAGTAATCGCAATGTGAGCGAGAAGAGGATCAGTCGCACATTTTAGGATTACAGAAATTGAACTAATGTGATCAGAATCCAACACCGGAGCAGTTTTACTACAAATGGAAGAAAACGTCTCTTCAAACATCGACTGAACCTGCTGTGTTAGCATCTGGAAGAAGAAAAGCAAAGCTTTTTGCGTGTATGCATCCTGTCGATACAGTTGGCATTCTAAACTAACGAAGACATATCCGACAATCACCTTATCTTTGGAAGCTTTGTCAAGAGCACTCTCAATCTTATTTTCAAAAGCAAGAAAGACATAGTGCCCTTTGGATTTGTGATGTGTAAACAGTAGCGCCAGAGTTAGAAGTGCCTAACGAAGTCACCTTAAAAGGCGGAGGTATGCTCTTAGAATTTACCTTTGCTCTGATCACGGATGACGAATTTTCTATAATTTGTGTAGAATACTCGACTAACAGTGTAGCGTCAAAGTCGAGGGACGAAATTTCATTCGAAATAGCAAAAATCAACAAATTGAAAAAGGCCTGTTGGCATTTTGGAGAATTTAGTTCTAGCCCACCAATCAGGAACAACCATCCAATCCTAAACACCATAACTAAAGCTTGAAGAAACCAACATGTAGGAATCACCTCACCTTGGTAGTATTTTTTTGAAGAGACTAGGATGGCTACATCGTAGCATCTGCGACATTGCAGCTGCACAAGTAATTCGCAGTGATTTGTAAGTCGAAGATTGGAATATTTGCACCAAAGACAAAACAGTATCAGTATTGAAAAACCACTGGGAGAGGTATCTGTACAAAAATAAGCAAGATGGGATGAATACGCTTGGAAAACCCTACTCAGGGCTTTGAGCGGCGACATTCTCAATGGTTTTTGCAGCATAGTGTCGTACGATATCGTCCTCTCCAGCTCTTAAAGCTCTAGAAATAGTTGATATCGCAGATGAAGGAACTTGCCAGTTGCATTTTTGTGTAACGTTATTTGAATCACGTTCAAGATCTGATAGATCTCGAGTTGCGACATAAAACAGCAGTTCGCCTAGGGTCGCCATGGCTTGACGACGCACCTAAATCGAATTGAAACATCATTCTCGATTGAGGAAACACAAATTACTTTCATATTAGATTGCCTGCAAAGACCAGACAAGGTTTCGAATATGCTCTCTTGGCACAAGTGGGCACCGATGATTGATGCATACCTTATCAGTGTTCCCATCGCGTAAATAAAGTACAATTTGACTTCGGAATTCATCTCAATGCTGGATTGTTGAATGAACATGGACATTATTCCACTGTTAATGATACAGTTAGCGAATCCGGTATTTGTGCACAATGGAATGAAATACTAGGAACATCATCAGTAATGTTTCATTTCAACGAAAACCGTTAAATCACTTTAAGAATTGAAAGGCGTTCATTAGTAGGTGTCACTTTCCTATCAAGGGCGCGATAGACATCCTTGAGAAACCTAAGGATCACTCTAACGGGACACTCATTACTCAAATGATGCTTTGCCTTTCTAGATCGGTATGCGAAAGCGATAGAACATCGTCCAGAGAGAGCTGATTAAATGGCAGTGACCCACCAAACGAAAGAGAAGGTGGCTGTAAATGAAGGGATCAGAAAATGCTTCAATACGACAAACTGCCAAAACGACCTTCTCTATTCGTACGTTTCCTACCAATGGCCTAACCATAACGTCGCATTCGTGTTCCATCAGTTCTTGAATTGTCAACAAAGCCTTTTCAGATGGAACGTGACTGATTGCCTGCCGTCCTAACGTGAATTTAGTGCTATACCAGCATCAGTTGGTAGATTTGCCAAACTTGTCGATGGAGCAGAAAAAGAATCAGGTTTCGACGCGCCACCCAAAATTAATGGCCCGCTTTTTTCTGAGGTTGGCCTTAACGTTTGCAGCAATTCATCGTCGTCAATATCCTCGTCCTAATTACCAAAAAATGAAAGCTGTCCATATGTTGCCGACAATGATGAGCATACGTCAATGGATGTAGCATCGTCGTCTTCAGAAGAAATACAGTCCGATCTTATTTTTTTTGGATCCATATTCTCTCTTTGCGACTCTCGGGCCTTGATAACCAGTAAGTTTTACAAATAGAAGCTGGAAATCCAAAATCGTACATTTGTTTCCCGATGCGGCGGTTCCTCTGAGCGATCTGGTTTCCTATCGGTTACTTTTGCAGAAGATGTGGGAATTGCAGAGCGGAAAGAAAGACGGTAGATTTTCTCATCTTTTCCGAACGTCACTAGAACAGGAAGAGGCGTTCCCCAGAATGGATGATTGCATATTTCCGGCCATGCTGCTGACGTTATTCAACTATTGACAGGACAACTAATACCTTACTAATCCTCTTAGCTGGGTTCTTAATCAGACATTTGCTGACAAGGTCAGCAAACTCCTGAGATAGATGCGAAGGCATAGATGGAACAGGAGATTCTCGTACATGATAGATCAGCTCTTTCATTGGCCATTTTGGAAAAGGAGGCAATCCACAAGCCATTTCATGCAGGACACAGCCAAACGACCTGTTCGACGACCATTGATTAATTCAAAAAAGCTAAACTTTTCCAAAATACCAGATATCGCTAGCGAAAGAGAAAACGCTCTTGGCATCGAATTGTTCAGGACTCATATAGTGAGGCGTTCCTCTCTTAGAACGAGGAACCTTCGAAAAGGCACTAATTAATAACAATTGAGACCTAGTCGTGATGTTGGAACCTTCTCATTAAGATCTTCCTTGATTGACCTGGCTAACCCAAAATCACAGAGTTTCAAGACTGCATATTCAGTTAGAAGTATATTTGAAGGTTTAAGGTCACAATATATCACTCCTCTTGAATGGACATATCTAAAAAAGATCAAAAGTTGCTTGACAATCTGAAATGCAACAAACTGTAATCCGCAGGCAATATCTCTAGCGAAAGATCTTAAGCAAGCCTCTGGCAGCTGCTTTTCTTGCTTTAGCAAACTGCATAAATTCCCTAGCAGCACATGGATGATGTCGAATTGCATCAGCACAAAACAACCATACCACCAGCACAATACTCGGAGCAAACCCAAAAATTGTTGGGCGTTTGATACCAAGTGTAAAACGCCATCACATTCAAATGGGACATTTGTTTCAAAAACGAGACCTACTCAATTAATCAGCGCACAAGCCATTTGCCATCAGCAAAAAACCTGATGTTTAATACGCTCGCTATGATGCTTGTCAATGCTTTTGACAGCAACGAACTCCAGAGTGTAATGCCTTCGACCACGATAAACGATCGAATGACGCCCTCTTCCTATCTCTTCATAGATTTCATAATCAGCCAAAGTCGGATTACTAGACATGATGCTGTGTGATGGTAGTGACTATCTACAAGATCATGTGACACTTATAAGGCATGTATCATAAAGTATCCCTACGAGGTGTTGCGCCGTATAAAAATCTCGATCATTTCTTAGTTCGGAAATGCCTAACGTCATGCGAGTGTGAGAGATGCCATGACTCAAGCGCTGCTGCTCAGTATCCCATATGAATGATATCTAGCTTTATTGAACCAGAACAGCGGCCAGCTGCATCCCGCCAATTTTGGCACCTTGCTATCGGGTGGTTGTTTGGTGCCCAACTCATTCTAGGCATTCTGCTTTGGGTTGCGACTGGCCTTTACTTACAAACGTCTCAGAATGCTTTCAACAACTTCGTGATTATATTATTGTAAAATTCTTAGCTGATTTTGGACTCAATGTGATTTCTGACATGCCTTCAGTATATGCCCGTTATTGCCCATTGGGATTAGTGCATATTCCTGGATGAAAAGCGATGCCTTACATCAGTATACGTGGATAAGTGTTTGCAGCCATGTTCTTTGCTTTGCTGTGCTACTGGGAATCACTACTTACACAGCATTGATGAAAGAACCTGGTTATGCGCTGATAATGATTGCAGCAGTTTCATTATTACTGAGTGGGAACTCCATCATTTTAGCTATCTGCACTCTGGGGCGAGCTTATGAACTGAAATCATACTAATCCCAGATGCATTTTTATAGGTCGTCCATTATCCACTGGAATACATTGGGATAGACGAAACTGCCACACTTTTTGCACTCCCTATTTACAAAGGCTAAGTAAAAATGAAAAGTTCTCCTTATCTCGCCGTGCAATATATATGGCAGCTTCAGGGTTGTTTGAAATACCTGCTCTTGCCTGAACTTGATTTTACCCAACAATGCACAAGATTCAGAACATCATAAAAATTTCGGATCGAGAGTGCACCAAGAGCTAATAAGATTCTTCCCTTCGGTAACTCGCACCAGGTCCATGCAATTGGACAAGATATGGTGTCGTGATGCTGGATCTGCGATAATGGGTCCATAGGATATTTTAAAGTATCCCTCGCGATATATGTAGCAGAAATAACAGCAGAAAACGTTTATTAGAAAGGAAGACGGTCCGATAGATCGAGAGACATTATATCACAATTGATCGATTGTGATGAATGATAGGGAAGCTTTTCAAAAGCAAGACGGAATGAAAGCCAATATAAGACTGAACGCATGCACTATTCGACAACAATAAATGCACTTGTTGCAAATCTTCTAATAAAACAAAACAATCTAGATTTCACAGAGAACGGCCTCGGGCTTGACAATGATATGCGCCCATAATCATCGATAAATCATTTTTTGCGAACAAGTTAAAACCAACCCTTATCTGTATTCAAAGAATATTAAAAAAAAGAATGCTTAAAAAATTTACTCCTTTGTAAATCCTGGATCACTGCTTGATGTACAGTATCCATATAGTGATATACACCTTCGGCCAGTGGTCTCTGAAAAGCTCCTCACTCCAACATAAGTCCGAACGGACAATAGGTTTATTGAGCTAGAATATGAACTGAGTCCAACAAGGGACTCTGTTACGTACTTGATATGACGCCGTACACTGATTTCTGGATCGAAATCGGCATGGAAGAGTTCCAGCATAGACGAGATGATAGCTGAGGAATCGCAAGCGACAATGATCTTAACTGCGAATAATGTATTTGGATGTGCTTGGCATCGATAGGATGATGATAGTGATTGTGACATAAACCGATGATTGAACCGGTAAGGGTTCATCATCCTGGACTCCATAATATTTCAAAACGCCTCAAACACCGGTCAAATGTTTATAATTCGGCGCTTGATTGAAGGCAACCACAGCGCCTGCTGTGGCTATCGTTGACGGTCTTGTGCGATTGGACAGAAATCATCTCTGCGTTGCTACGCAGTAATGTTACTACCAGCTATCGTCATTCTGACAGCACTTCAGCTGACCTGATCAGCGCTGACGTGTTGCCTTCACATGAACTCGTGATTCAAAATTTGGATGGGCTTGGCTTCGAAAGGATGATGATTTAAAGTAATCGTGCCATATACCGAAGATTGATATCTCGACCAATCCCATGTTAAATCCGAGTTGTCTGAATACGACCCTGATGTACCTATACAGAAACAACAATTGCGTACCAACAATTGTGACATTGACCTGATCGCATTCACCGTTTGCTGCTGTCATCATACAGGATTCTATCGCGAAGCCGGAAATGGTCAGCAGACCATCCTAACACAATCACAACTCGCTCTTCCACTAATACAACGAGATGTGTCAATTGGAATAGAGCTGATTGCGTTATGATTGTATCAGTACTAACCAGCATGTGAAAATAAAAGAGAATTTATTCAATCAAGATTAGTTATATTACTAACTCTGTAAGTGCACACCCAAAACGTACTTCGATTCCCGGTTCCAAGGCGCTATCGCACGCTGTCAATGTAAGACGACCAGGGGGTCGGAAGACCGATTACAAAAGAGAGACGAAATAGAGACGAAATAGACACGTGTTGAGAGAGAGAGAAAGAATTCTAGTTGTATTATTAGAAAGGAGAAGAGGTTGCGGTGTCCGCAAAGAGGTTAGGGGGAAACCTCATATATCAGTAGCAGAATAAACAATTAAAAGTAAAAATAAAAACTTCGCGTCACATCGCCCTCTTCATTTGAGCGAGACCGAGTTAGAACAGGAGCAGGAAGGAATCTGAAGATGGCATAGATCCAGGGTCGCCAAGTTGGGACAGCAAGAACACAAGCATCACGAACAGGAAAGAACACTTCAGGAACAGAACAGGAGAGAAAGAAAGTAGACGACAAATTAATAACAAAATCGCACCCGATTTGCCCCGCCTCAAAAACCCCTCTCGTCATTTTTCAATTTCCATTTTCAAAAATATCACGTTATAACACCCAATAACGTAATAAACCCTAACCCCAAAACCTAATTTCAAAAAAATACCCAGATTGTCATTTACCAATTCCCATTTTCAAAAATATCATTCCAAAAAATTTTTCCACCCAAATATATTTTTCTTTTAAACTCAATTTTTTTTTTCAAAATCAAAACACCATATCAATCAAAAAATTAATCCCCGTTAGAATTATAACGCTCATTAATCCATGGTTTTATCACTATTCCATCGGCGTTTTTGATAATTCCCGTTTTATTGATTTTATAAAGGTCTTCATAATTCTTTAAATCTACGTATCCTTTCATTACTATTAACTACTAAAAAGACTGATAAAGGTTTTTTCTCGACACCGACCATTATTCGTCCAGTTTATGACCATTTTCGGAGAGCGTTGGGTTGGAATTTTTAGGGTTATTTAGTGCCTTTGTAATAATCGTCCAGCAATTCATCTCTTCTGTTCTTCGCATCACAAATAGATTGAAATGATTTGTCAAACTTCAATCCTGGT
>RBZT01000816.1:0-50127 GCA_003693705.1 Polymyxa betae
CGTACTGGCCCGGCCAAGTCCAAGTCCGCGACGAGGTCGCGTGCCGCCAAGGAGGCCGACGCGACGGACTCCGAGGCACGCGTCCAAGATCTTTATAAATTTGTTCCCGGGCCTGTCTCTGGCCACTCTACTATCAGCTCTCTTCCTGTCACCCATTTTCCATTCCAAATAAACCCAGATCCATTGCCATTGATTTGTAGGTTCCCCTTTCGGTTCATTTCACTATGATAGCCCTACATATCATCTAACTTGTTTAATGGAGCAGACACAACATGCTTTAACTCTCTTCCCACCGGTCATCCTTATCTATGGCAGCGCCTGAGAACATAAAAGGCATTGATTCTAACGAAATTAGCAGATGACATCGCTTCGCTTTTCGGCGTCAGTACGAATTGAACAATCTCCATTGATTATATTCAGATAAATATAGACGCGAACGCCATCATTAAACAGATCCGGATACGAAATCATCGGCAGATGGCGACGATGGCTCTGCCGCTCCAGAGGCTTTCGGATCTGGAGCACTGCGTGGTTCTCCGAAGAAGATGGCGCCAATCTGTAATGCCGCCGACATCCCATCATCATGTCCGGAGAATGCTCCGAACTGGACCGGTACGGCCGTGACATGATCTCCGCCGACATCTTCCTCAAGGCTCTGCATCATATGAGCTCGTGTAGCCTCCATCTCACGAGCTTGAAGTCGCCGTTTCCGGCAGCAATAGGTGAGCGAGGCGAGCAGCACGCCGATCACGACGCCGCCGCCTGCGATCCGGAACGATGTTGAGTTCAGATCGATCACGATTCGACCGGATTCCGACATCGAATAGGGTTCGGCACCGGGCGATTCTGTCTGCAGCAAAGGCAGATCACGATATCGACTCGATGTCGCATCCATCATCGATGTTCTGAGATCAGCGGTAAATTTACAGATTCAATCGCTGAGATGGGCCGAAACGATAACGAAATGGAAAATGAAGGAAGGAGGCTTACTGAGGTTGATTATTATCATTAGATTGTATAGATGCGGGAGATGTTGTATGAGTATTTGATATGATGGATATTATGGAGGGAATTGGTCGAGATGGATTCAATGATAATGCAGATCTGGAAATCATGTAATGGGAAAGAGTGGTGTTGTGACAATGTCCGGGATACCTGGCTGGTGGTTTAGAAGAGGCTGGGCTGCGAGACACAGATTTCGGACTCGACGAAATCTTCGATTGTGGTGACGAACTCGAAGGCGGTGATGAACTCGGTGATGCCTTCGAGTTCGAGCTACTTGATTTCGTTCTAAGAAATGTTAGAAAGGAGCGCACAATGCAAAGCAAACGAAGGATATTTGATATACAGAATGTGAACTGAAAAGTACGACAGGATGGAGTAAGAAGAATCCGCAACAGGAATCGAGTAAAGCGAATTGTTAATTTGACAACTTTCAGAAACCTCATAAAAAAATAGAATATAGAATACGAACCTGGGTGAAACTGCAGAGGATTTGTTGGTATTTTTCGAAGGAAAAAAATTGATTGAATAGGAGCTACTGAGTCTTCTGATACTGATAGCTGACTTAGATGGTGATGGCGTATTGGACTGTGATGGAGACGGCGTTGATGGTGACGGCGTATTAATCGGTGACGATATTGGCGTATAAATCGCTGACGGCAACGACGTATTGTTTGGAGATGGCGACGGCGTATTAATCGATGATGATGATGGCGTATTAGCCGGTGATGGCGACGATGTATTATTCGGTGATGGTGAAGGCGTTGACGGTGTCGTCGGCGACGATTTTCGAGTCGTATATGGCGACGTCTGAACACACAGAGCACAGGTCAGTGACAAGGGCGTACTGGCTCGCCGTGCGGACCTTTGGTGATGATGGACTTGGACTGGAAAATACGTTCGGGGTGCGCCATGGGGTCTCATAGGGATATGAATACCCCATTGGGGTCTTATATGAATACATGAGTGATTGCCATCCAGCCTGATCATACGAATATTGATAGAGAGGATCAGGACCAGCATCGGGTCGTAGGGCGTCTGCCATTGTCTTGGACCAGATCGCTGATACACCCTTGATCACGTCATAATGATTATAGATGAGATCCCAGCTGGGCCTCTCCAGCCCACGGGATACATCAGAAATAGATCCGTATACAACGCCATCCGCCTGGAAGGGCGTGTACGGCACATGGTACCTGAATGCCATCAGTAGATGTTTGTGGGAACGCAACAAACAGTGGAGTGAGAATTGCAGAAAACCCTAAACCCTACCCGAGATTGTATTTGGCGATGTATTCTGATCCACGGAGGATCAGGTTATGGTTGTATGAGAACAGATCACATCCCTGATTCCATGCCGTCTGTGCAATCGCACCCATCATCGGTATCAGTAACGTATTCACGGTCTGATTATATCCGGCCTGGGGCGACTGGGCCAGTCCGAACATCGCCTGATCGTACTTGAACGTGTTTGGTAACGAATACGACACCGAGCTGTCCTGGAAATACCCCATCGCTGTAACATCATGATTAACGAAATTCTCCTCAAATCCCAAAAAATAATAAAATTTCACGTGATTTAAGAAACAGTTCGTGAAAACGATGAGCACATTCTGATGAAAAAAAAATAACAAATCGTAAAAAAGATGAACACATTTCTTCTGCAGCCATTGACGACTGACCTTGATTGTATATCTCCGGAAGGTCACATAAGACTCCGATCGACATCATGGTCTGTATCATGGACAGCGCCCTGGTCGAGTACGCCCCCTGATCGGGTCGTGCCATCCATTCCTGACATCGTGGTAGGAACACGTTCACCATCATATTCTGAAATCGCTGTATTCGTCCTAATGGCCATCCATCATAATCACGCATTAATTCAGCTGCATTAGCGAATATGTGACCACGGGTACCCGTTACATAATACAGGTCTATGTTACCATCCACGGACTTTAACGTCTTCGAATACAGGTCTAATATCCGAGTGCAACGTAATGCGTAACGTGTATCGTTAGTGAGTCTCCATAACAGAGCGAGTTGATAGGCGCTATGAACATCCGCACTGAATATGTCATCGTTACGTCCGGTAACGTTGCCGCACTGGATGACGGGTTCCACGGAGAGCGACGATGTCAGTGAAGCGAGCGGACTGCTGAGCAGTTGATTGTAGGCCGTAGTCCACGGATCTTGATTCAGTCCGAGCCAGTATCGGACCCAGGTAAACTCCGCATCTGTGTGTAACAGTCCGGGATGTTGAAATGCGGACGGAGTTGCACAGGTCGCACTCTGGGTTGGTGCAGGCAGATGTAACGTCATGGCCAGAGCCACAACCAGCAGCATGATGTTACAGATATTAATGTTACCACCACTGACAATTTCGGTACAAATGTCGCATGCCGCCTTTGAAATATCTTCCAGGGTCCAACCAGTTTCCTTTCAATGGAACGTAAACCGGCGGTGTCCGCCATCCAGTCCGGCCCGTTATCCGTTGGGCAGGTACGGCATCGAGAGCAGGCTGCACTTCTGCTTCCATATTGTATTCTATTCGAAGAGATAGAAAGGATGGCGAGGCGTTGATGAATATGTTGACAATGAACCAGAAGCTCACAGTTCTATTGACGAACGTAAATCGTAGAGATGTCAGGAATATCAACAGACAAGTACGACGATGATTGAGCTTTCAATGTTGTTCGTCATTGAATCTGTAAGCGCCCTGACAATCAGCACCATAATCTTACGAATCCGATCTGTTGATAATATTGAAGACCCCATCCAATTCCATCACAATCTGATGCTCAACAAATATTCACCAATGTCGCCGTGTTGATCCGAACACGATTGAACTGAACTGATTCTCCTCCTTGATCATCCGCAAACCAAACAGAGACCGACCACAGAACTGATTGGATTCATCGAAGCCCGAACAATATTCGACTACCGTCTTTCCCAGCATAAATCGCTTATAAGGGGAGAATTTCTCTCTACAAATAATGCTTCAGCAGTGATTGCCTCCCATATTAGATACGTCTTATACTCATAATATGCCATCAATTCGAGGTTCAAATAGCTTTTATGGCAACGGGAACTTTTCTCTGGCTTTCACCATAATATTCGATCAGACAACCATATTTACAAAGGTGCATTGAAATGATATCACCGTCTATGGCTATCACTATCAATGCCAACATAAATCCCAACGACGAATTCGGGTCGGTTTATCAACAGCTCTCAATAACCGACTTGAACTCAATTTGGCAGAAAATCAGGTTTTAAGATTCGTGCTGTTTCCACAAAATCTCAAATCGAAACAGCTTGAATGTCTCTCTGCCAGCCGAGACTTCTTAAATGATGATGAATATGAGCAAATCGAAACATTCAAGAGCGGACTATTCCCGCATCCAGTTGCTCATATATTTGGTGGTTTATTGGTACAAGAACTCCATACAAACTACAATCTATTGCAATCTCATATTTTCGTCTATCACCATGGCGGATCGGTCAGGGCGGACTCGGTCTGCACGTCATCCGGCGACTCGCGCGGCATCAGCGTGCCCAGTACGCCTTCGTACAGGGCCGGGGTCTTGGCCGCATACTGCAACAGCCAGAGTTTACAATGTTGCGGGACTGCATGAAAGAAGGGATGCGCGATCAGAAACAGGAACAGATCGACCTCTCTGTTCTCGATTAAATGTAAAAGATACATCATGAAATCATCAATAGCAGAGAGAATCACAGTTGAGAATCCGCACACACTCAACAGATCGTTCTCACGGACCAGGAACAGCAGGTGGAACAGCGTCGTACCGGCCCGCGTCTCCTGATACAGGTTGATATTGGGGACTTCCAGGAGAAGTTTGACGGCGTCGTACGCCTGTTTGAAGAGAGCGTAGAAGAGCGGCGTCCGATGATGATTGTCGATGGCGTTAACGAGGTCGTAGAAGAAGGGTTTATCGAGCAGACGCTGAATATGACCGTATTTGTGATGTTCGATCAGATAGAAGATCAGCTGAAGGAAATCGCGCGGATTCGATCGAATTCGAAATCGGAAGACCGGAGTCGCCAGCAACGCATCCAGATGCCGTGACGTCTGATGGCCGAGATATTTCTCCGGCACGCTCGCGATGTCGTCGGAGTACAGCAGCGGGAGAATGTCCGGGACGTGGTGAGGATGGATGGCCACGGACTTGAGGAACTCGCGCATCCCGAACCGGATCCCGTACCGCTGCAGGGCCAGCAGCATCGCGGGCGTCGTGATCGCCGACGGGAAGTTCTGGCACAGATACGTGGCGAGTTCCGGATTGCGCGGGAACACGCGGTCGAAGGGCGCCGGATAGCGTCGTCGTACTGCCTCAATCAGATCCGGATCGAACTCCGCCGACGGTTTCTGTGAATCCTGAAGATAGGCGTCGATATAAGGCAGGAGCCAGGGCGGCAATCCGTCCAGGTCCTTCGGCACGTCCAAGTCCGGAGCGTTCGCGACGAGTTCGGCGAGGTCCGGACGCAGCGGCGGCGACGCCAACACCGATTGGAAGACGGCGCGATTCACGACGCAGAGCAGCGTCTGCAGTTCGAGCTTGACGTCGACGGAGAGGAAGGGCGCCTGCAGGACGTGGTCGTACAGGCTCGTGGCGACCTGCGGCGTGATCAGCTGCGTGTATCGTCGCAGACCCGGCCATCGATGCAGGTCTTCGGCGAGTTCACGAAGGCGCTGGGCGATCTCGACGTCGTCGACCTGTCCGTGGACGAAGTTCTGGATGGCGCACGGCACCCGACAGAGCCGATGCAGACGATGACACGTCTGACCGAGCTGAGCGACCTCCAGGGCGGCCGTGTCGCCGATGATCTCGGCGACGAGATCGTCGGGTAATGCGTCCCAGCTGCTCTGTAGCATCGGATCGGGATCCACCGCTCTCAACCGATTGTTTCGAATCGGTTGAATTGTTGATACGTTACCAAGCGGCCAGCGGGGGGGGGGTGGGGGGCGAGTACGACGACACACAGGGATGGCAGGCTGCGCTTCTGAATATTCATTGATTCGCGCGTCATGAATGCATTGGAAACCCTAAACCCCCTTCCACCTGAATGAATCAAGAACCAGGTCCTCCGATCGCCAAAATTAATATGAATTCGAATTTTTTGTAAAAAAATGAAATATGTTTTCCACCATTCGGAGTTGTTTCACGATCTCACAGATCCGATGTTGATAATGAAATGATCGTGGTCATCTGATCGTATGATCATCGAATATTCACCTCGATGATCATGAAGGCGGAAATGTACGATGGTGATTTCGAGCTTGACAATGGCCATGACAGACTAGAAGCGCGAGGATCACAATCATAATTGGGTATCGGGACAATTAGATGGTCTCAGCAGAGCGAAAGACCGGAAACAATCACACTATGTCACCTTGACAGTGTTTATTGCTGCATATTTGATCAACAAATATGGAGGATTGGCCTAGGGGCAGGGCGTGGGATTCCAGACCCCAAGATCGGCGGTTCGAATCCGTCATCCTTCATCTTTTTTTTCGAAAGAATGCGATCGTCATGACCAGCAGGACGTGCCTTCGTATGTTGGTTCATCTTGTCTACGTAATCACGCTTGCTCTAGGCCTGAGGCCGCTTTCTTGTTGGGCGCTTTCTTCAACGGTGCGGTTTTGACCGGAATTGACACAATAGGCGAATGCTTTCAGGCCAAAAGTTCAAGTAATCGGGAAACGTCTTTCGTCTCGCGAATCTCGATAACATTGTTAATCGACTTGATGTCGGTGAACGAGATTCGCCCTGAAAAACTCTTCAGCAATACATTCACAGGAAGTTGCGAATTGGGACTGTTTTCTGAAATCGCTCTTTATGGCTTTGAATGAATTCCAAATCGAATACTGTCAAATGATTGCCATACAGGTCCTAAGAGCGGAAGTACAGCTGAGAGTTGTCAACATGTCATGATTCGTTGACATTCCGATTCCGCCTCCTGCAATTCCTGCCTTCCTGCAAACAGGCAATCTGCGCGAGACTCGTTGCTACACGCGATTAGGGTTTTCTGCAGTACGCGATTAGGGTTTTCTGGACATTTGATGCTGGTTTCGAGAATGTCGTCCTTTATCCGACCTCTAGCCGCATCAGTGCTAGGGCTCGGTCTTGGTCTGCATGCTGTACGTCAAAGCCAGGCGGACGTCGAACCTGTACCAGCAGCTGGGCGCGCGTCCTTGATCGATTTGAACCTGGAACGCGAGGCCGAGGACATCATCGCCGACGCCAAATGCCCATCCTGCCTGAGAGAGGCGTTGAGTGGCCCATGTGGTGGTGCCTTTCTGCTTCTGTTTCGATGTCAGGATAAGGTCACTGATGCCGACATCGAGAATGGCGCTTGTGATACTCAATGGAGAAATTTCAGTGAATGCTACAGGTGGACATTTTTCTATATTTTTTTCATATTTTTCCTATATTTTTCATCTCATCAATTAGCATTGTTGCAAAAGATTCGTTTTACACAGCGAAATTACTGAATGCATTTTGTTTTCGCTGTCGACTTCCTGTTTATTCTGTTTCGCAGGAGTAATTTGGCATATTATGACGAGAGGCGACGGCTTTGGGAGGAGGAAGATCGGAAGCACCAGGACAGTGAAGCTGAAGCGTCAGCTACTGGTGAGATGGATGACGTCATCGCCTCTCCATCTTCTCCATAAACTTACCGATTGTCCATTGTTTCACTAAATTGCCTAAATTAGCATTATTCTCGGTCGTGTTTCAAATCTAAGTTTCTTAAAATCTGTTTCCTATCTTCAATGACCTTACAAGAGAAATGCAGGATACTCTTCACAAAGCATTTGGATTTTCCTTGATGAAGGTGATTGACGATAATGATCTGACAGAAAGGGATGCCAAAAGAAATGTTGCTAATTTGTATTAGCCAAAATAAGAATGATGGACAAGCAGCCACGATGCTCTCAGTTTTCGCCATCTCGAACGAGAACCATGCGATAACGAACCGCGTTCTTCTCGATCTTCGCCATAGCCTCATTACAGGTCTGTTCATTCATTGGCAAAATCTCAGTCATAGCCTAACGAATAATCAACCAAGTTATCAGATAGCCGAGACACAGAATGACCTCAATCTTATGGTCTGCAGCGAATTGAAGCATCTCGACAATCTCGGATTTGCTGGCAAGGAAAGACCCCATCAAGGTTAGTTGGCCCACCACAAGCATTGCAGAGCTGAATTCGACCTTGGTCGTCGCAGCAACAGTGGCCAATTTACCCTCTCTTTTCAACAGACTCAGATACGGCGTCAAATCGAGAGATTTAGTTGAAACAGTCGACAAAAGGACATCTGTTATCAATTGACATTCTTTTCTTATAGAAACAGATTCTTCTTACCGCAGGTGCCATTATGGGCCATCACTTGCTGCTTATCGGTGATGTTCAAGAAGTGTTGGGCGCCTAGCTTCATGGCTTCATCTTTCTTGTTCGCAGATGTGGAGATCGCCTACAATCCATGATCATCGAGAACAACGCACGAAGGAATGGATCTTGCAACTGTCTCACAGCCGAGTTTACTGGCAAACTGAATAGCAATATGGCCTAAGACAAAGATGAGCGATGCTGGAAATGATCGAATCAAGTTGAAGTACCTAAACCACCGATTCCAATGATACCGACTTTACTGCCCTGCTTAGCGCCGCTTCGTATCAAAGGTGCCCATGTTGTGATACCAGCACACATCAGAGGAGCAGCTTTCGCCTACACGATCACAATCGTTAACAACAGCGCTCACAGAATAGCAACAGAACATCAACAACGCGAAGTGAATAGAAAGATTCATAATCTCAACTAACTGTGTCGAGTCCATCAGGAATCGGGAAGACCCATTTCGACGAGCATCGAACTCGGTCAGCGAATCCTCCAAACGTGAACGGCTGCCTTTGATCACCGGTTCTCGAGTTGTAGTTCTGCTGTTGCTTGGCGCAGATGTTCTCTTTGCCGGATTTACAGGAAGGGCATTGCTCACAGCAGCCGATCTGCGGTCCACAGCCAACTCGCTGGCCGATTCTCACCCCAGAAGCCTTCGGTCCTGTAGATCGTATTAGCATCGACAATCGTAGATGTGAGCGCTTTACCCATAGCGACGATTTTCCCGATAACCTCATGACCTGGAACGAGCGGGTAATTCCCAATGTGCCAATCGTTGTTGATCTGATGGAGATCAGAGTGGCAAACACCGCAGGCGAGAATTTGGATTTCGACATGATCGTCAGCTAATGGCAAAGGCTTGTAATTGAATGGGACCATTGGCCCTCCAGCCTTCATTGCAGCGAATCCATGGAATTCAGCGTCACTTGACATGATGATCGTGAAGTAGAAGTCGATAAAAGAACTGAAGGTGTTGTAAAAGTCGATTTAAGAAGTGGAGAGAAGTCGATGGAAAGGGTTCTGACATTGGGGATCGTGCTGCTCTGATCCGATCGTCTGTGATGGGCATCGGATCTGAGACCAAAGTGCACCTTTACCATGACTATGATAGAAACCTCTGGAATCGTCAGATGCTGCTGGATTGAGTCGTGACCCAATTCTCTGTGATGGGCACCTGCTGACCCTGATATGCTGAGACCAGAGTCCACCTTCACCAATGCCTATCATAGAATGATCTGTTGAATGAGAATGATCTATTGAATGCTCGAAGACAGTCCGCCTGACTGCATGACATGTGAAAGAACCGCCTTCGCGATCATACAACCGACGAGTCATAAAAAGGTCAATAAGGCCATGGCTGTACGATTGCAATCAGCGGTCGTGTGTGTGTGGGTGACGACTTAAAACGGCTCTGCTTCCAGTTTAGCTGTATTTTGCTGACCATCGGCCTACGTCCCATCTTCTCAAGATCTTCGATCAAACCAGCAGATTCTTTCGGCGACGTTTTGTAAAACGTGTTTCTGTATCTAAAAATATTGAAGATGTTCCATCGTTGTTCTCGAAAGCTGCTACGCCAATACAATAGACAAAATAGTGTTGTCGCATAAATCAACTCAAAGTAAACTGGGTTTTGTTTCGATCAAGCTGGCTTGCGGATTGCAGTTCTCTCACATCCATTCTTCGATCATGATGAAAGCAGAAAGAAACTATCAGTAACCATGACATGATCTTGTTCGTGGAATGAGGGTCCGAATCCTAACCTTTCTCATTTGTACGTCATATTTTCCGAAATCATCAGGCGATAGAGCCTTCTGTATATCTGAGATTTAGAAAATACATGAAGGCGACTGATTGCAATCGGATAGTTAACCTGAACAAGTGTTTTTGTTAAGAAATAGACAGTGAGTGAGTAGGTCATACAGATTATATACAATTATACATAGAATGATAGTTAATAGTACAAGATAAATCTGTAGAGAACGCTACAGCGATTTCTTGAAAACACATTGCAGCCATCGGCGCTGCATTTCCAGGTTTTCCTTCCGATTCACGACAACTTTCTCGACGATCGTGCTGGAGACTACCTCGAAACCTTGGTCCATAAACAGCTGCTCTAATTCCTCCTGACAAAGCACGACTCAGTCATTACCTCATCAATGAAGCAGCCGAACATAACAAAAGCGGCAATAATTCGTGCAAATTTTGCAGCCTTTAATTACCTTTTTGAAGAAATATGACAGGGTCCCATCACCACGAATATATAGATCGGTATCAAGTCGAGATTTGCAATCAAACCTAAACACAGCCATTGAATAACGGACATGAAAGCTTTGTAAGAGCAAGATGAAGAAAGTTTCTGAGCTGAGCAAAAAATGTACCTGAGTTGGGTCATGTCTTTGTGAGCGTAATCACGAATGACAACGATGCCGCCGCCTCTTAGTACGTTTCGAATATTGTCGACGACGCGCCTAGACAAAGGTCAAACAAACACGAGCAGAAAGAAGAAGCTCAGCAAAACACTCAATTCATAATAAGCGACGATGACAGTAAAACAGTGATTTCAATAGATTTGCGATCAATCAAACAAATAGTAAAAACACAATGTTGAGAGTTACCGCAAGCTGATGGGGACGATCGCTGACAAGGCGAACAGCATGGTGCAAATGTCGACGTTGCGAACTGTCTCAGGAAACGGCTGCGTCATATCGTGAACAAACGCTGTGATACGTTCAGGATCGAATTCGGCATGGTTTCGCAACATGTTGATGGATCGATCGGAGAAGTCCACGGCGACAGCATCGAGGTTCGGGAGCGTCGCTAACAGCGGGAATAGAGCGTTCCCAACACCACAGCCACATTCTGTTGATAGATCAGTTGAAACCAGCAAGCCTCTAATTCCAAGTTGAAAAACGAAACGATCAACAAACAGGATGTGATAAGCCAAATGTTCGAATGTCAAAAATCCACCTAGTAAAAGCGGGCGGCGATCGGTGATCGTTCGAATAGCGTCGAGTTCAGGAAATTCGTGCAGAAGGTAATGTCGATCCTGATCACATGAACTAAGCAACAGCAATCATTCGATTTGCTGCATCGAGCACCGAAACAAACATGCTGCGAAACGGCGAAAAAAACTCTCGAGATTCTGACAGAGCAATCCAGTATGATTACCTTGAAGAAACGATCTGTATTATCTCGATAGAAGAGATCCCAATGACGCCGAGTCTCGGTACAGTAATAGGATTTGAGCTTCTCGGGGATGGAATGGCGCTCGTGCTGGGCCAGGATATCGTCCTGCGACAGCGTCGGAACCTGAGCGGCGTCGACGGCTCGGCCGCAGACGTAGCGCTGCGAGGCCATGAAATCGTCGACGAATCTGATCGGTCAACGACTCCGTGACGGACGCCGACGCCATTCTGTCTTCAGAAGAGCTTTAAGGTGGAAGAAGCTCCGAATATTACTTAGTACGAGCTGCTGCTCTCGCAGAGCGTTTTACAGAAGTTGCAATACGGTTGAAAACATAAACTGACTATTCATTTCGATTGCGATCGTTTCTGATTCGGTCCAGCTTCAAGCGTTTGCCATTTCGGGGAACAGATACTGAACATCCCATTCTGCTGCTGCATCCGTGCACACCGTTGTTTTCGGAGAAAGTCGGGCCGATGAGCGGTAAGGGCTCGAGCTCCATCACGATGTTGATTACAGCCAAGAATCTGGCCGCGATATTAGCTATGCTCTTTCTTTCTCTCTCTCTCAATGCTGTTCTGGATTTCTGATATGTTCCGATTTGATATTCTGTTTTACTGCTGTCATTGCCAACCTGATCGAATTGTGTTCTTCTGATAGGTGAATATTCCACATTGGAAATGTTTGGCGAAGTTTTCCCAGACTCCCTCATAATAGGAATATCACAACTTTCGTTGGTGCTTTCATAAAGGCTCGACGATTTAAGAGCAGTTTAGATGGAATCTGTGTCTGATCTGCTGTGTTTTAGCTCGTTGGGGATCATCTGCTGCCTTGATTGCCTGAATATAGTGTTTTCCAATCAGAGTTAAATAAGTGAAATAAGTATTAGCGATCTGTTACAGTTGGACTTGAAGGCACTGGAAATTGACTTCAATCCGTTGGCAAAAAGTCAATTTGTGATAAGAAAAAGTGCGCATCTTTTTAAAATTTCATCGAATCTGCCTGAAGCTCACAAGCCTTATGTGTGGAGCAGCCTCCTTACTGGCGACGTGACCAGGCGATGTTGGTGCGGAGGCGCGGACTTCTGCGATCGGCTCTCTCTCCTTCATCAGAATCGATCGCTGCCCTATTTGTTGTCGTGGAAAACTATGTCCATCGTCCAGAGCGCCACCAAGCAGTTCGAGGCCGTTAAGGCCGACGGTATTGCGACTTACAAGTCGCTCGATGCATGCCTCAGCAAAGTCGATCTGCTGAAGAAGATCGAGGGTCAGACTAAGGTTAAGCCGATCCATGCTGTGAGCGGGATCGCTGTCTCCTCGGTCCTGTTCCTGCTGTTCGGCTTCGGAGCTAACGCGCTAACGTCGGTTTGACGACCCCGTTTGACTCAATGGATCTGATTATGCATACAGTAACCTGGTAGGATTCATCTACCCTCTGTATGCTAGTTTCACAGCCTTGAAGTCTCCGTCCAGTGAAGACGACACGTAAGTTCTTTTATTTATTTTTCTAGGTGTGTTCTTCCTACCCTGAAATTCTAACGAGAATAGTCTATTCCTGTCCGACTTTGCTCTTATGATGCGTTTTTCTTAGAATAAGTTTGCTTTGCTGTGATTGTTTTCTTTGTTTGCTATGTTTCTCATTGATTGTCGTGCTCAGGTTCTGGCTGACGTACTGGGTCGTCTATTCTTTCTTTGGACTGGTTGAATCATTCATGGACATGACTATGGGATGGGTTCCCTTCTACCATCTCTGCAAGCTTGCCTTCTTGGTCTGGTCCTTTCTTCCCCAGACCAAGGGTGCTCAGTTAATCTTCACTATGGTCGTTGATCCAGTCATGGCTCACATCCCCGCCTGCTGTGGAGGAGTTAACCTGAACGTACAGCGTTCCACCGCTTCCACCAAGAAAGTCGAATAAATGATCCCGTGATCAGACTGCATTTCGGATTTTAATTGCATAAGTTCGAATAAACCACGTTTAACCTAAAATAGGATCTGTTTTCTGGTTATTCTGGCAAGCCATTACTCATTTTCTAGCGCAAATCTCCTTTAAGCCATCAGGCTAGCTAAACATAGCAGATAACAGCAGGTTAAAAGGCAGACTTAATCATTTTATCTATAGGCAAAAGACAAGTTCGTACCTTCTGTTTCGCCTTTTCATCAAAAATTCTTTGATTATTTGCAAGCAGTTTGGAGATAACCGAACCGGGTTCGTCATCACTGATCTAAGAGTTAGTATGGCATGTCGTAGTGAAGACAATCGTACCAGGAAACTTCAGGCAGAATCACTTTGAATCCGGTTTTTTGTGCTCTCTGAAGTTCAAGGTTCTGTTGTTTGTTAACGCTTTCTGTTCGATTTAGCTTGGAGATAGGCTCTGTCAAGCGATCGTGAAAAGAAGCCTTGGGTTTCTGACCGTGCTCTGGAACAACAATAGCGAACAAGTCCCGGAGCATTTTACTCTTGACCTGCAAACAGATCAGATGACCAGGAATTTCTATTAAAGCCTCACAACGAACATTGTGATCAAGTGGAGTATCAGATTTTAAGCTTGGATTTCGGTTAATTTCAATCAGCCATGGTTTCAAATCTTGATCGAGTAAAACATCGAATCCAAGCAACTGAAATGATAATGCCCCGTTGCTGTGAGAGCAAGGTTCAACACAGTTAAGAGCAAGTTGATAGACAGATACTTAGGAGTTGGATAGTTGGCACGATATTGATGTCGAAGATGTGCAGATCCTGATATAACAGCTTTGGCGACGACCTGGTGGATGTCTGGCCATATCGCAGCAGCGTCAGCGTCGTCATTGCTAGCTTCAAGCCCTAGATGCTCTGTCATTGCAATGTATCAAGAACACCAAGAAGGAGCTTGAACTGATTCAATAAAGGCAAACGACGCCAAGGATAGTCGTGAATAATACTCACATTTAAAAAACGATTTCAGAGTCCACTTGTTACCAGAGTCAGTTTTCTTTTCGTCTTGGTTGAACTGGTAGGCATCACTGCTCTTGTTGATAGCGTAGTTCGTCAAATGCATAAACGAACGGGATAAATTGCAGGCATCAGGCGCACTATAGACAACCGCACTAAGACTGAAGATAGAATGACCAAAACCTTCCATACCTGTATGATTCAGTGCAAAGCCTAACAAGGCCATCATCATACACAAACACACGAAGTGGATCGACGGACGTTATCAGAACATACAATCTTAAATCGAATTTAAACCCATTAATCAGATAGGGCCGATCCAAATATAACTGGCAGACCTATAAAACTACAATCAGCAACTAAGCTTGCCTGAGATGACTCAGAATATGCATGAAATAGGCGAACACCAAAGCTTAAACAGATAAATAAATGCTTACCTGATTTTCGTGACGATCAATATCGGCAGAATTCGAGGTCAAGAAAATCCCTCTCCCTTGACATCGTCCATCAGGCTTGACGATGACAACCGACTTTGGATTCTTCTCCAAATACTTCACCAGAAACGGGTATTCCTCTGGCAGCAACCAGGTTTGGGGGAATATGTCGTATTCTTGAGGGCAAATAGCCCGCATAGCATTCAAATTTCGACACAGATTCTTTTTCCTGGACAGCTGCTCCATTCCCTTGTAAAGATAATGAGAAAATCATTGCCGGTGAGAACTAGAGGCAATACAGGTGTCTGGCTGACGCGCTGGTGAGATCGAATCTGACGGTAGAAGTTCAGGTCGGCGGATTCGATCCAGCCGATGTCAAACGGAGGCCTACAAATCGCAGCTGTTAGTGCCTTGCCATTGGAAATTAGAGAAATCATGAAATTAAAGCGCAGAAAACTGAAGATGCACCTAGAGAACAAGATTGAAAAGCAGCAAACAAGAAAGCTAATGCAAAGGCTCAACTCAGAAATACAATCTCCCAACACAAAACCAAGAGCTGGCACTTTTGATCGACAGCCTTTACAAACAATAATGAAAACCTAATGTTGACAATTCTTTGGCAAATATTTAGCTTTAATGATGACACCTTTAGTTAACAGCTGAAAATAACGATGAGTCTTAAAACTAAGGAATTCAGATACCAAACATCATCCAGCAAAAAAGACACGACAAAGCGAAAGCGAAAATATTAAAAGTTAATAAGTACAAGAGCACGATATAAATCAGAGTGGAAGACGAAATAACAAGAGCTGCTTACAGCTGAGACTGAGCTTTGCATTTGTTAACACGCCTCCATTTAAATGATTTTACAGTTTCATGGACAACTGCTTGCCGCGATACAAGGTAGATCTTTCGTGGTCTAGCAGCTTCCCCATGGAGGAATTTCGTATCCAGATCATCGGAAGATGACATTCCCTGAATCGCTGTGCCTTTCCAGTAATGCACCGACGAACGACGATCCAAGAGGTGTGACGATCCAAGCAATTAGAATCGTGAATGGATTGATGATGGCAGCACCCTTGAATGAAGAATAGAAGGTGGTGGGATTCATTATGACGCCGCCTTCCATGAAACGTTTCTCATGTCGATGGCCAAGCGTTGACCCTGTATGCAGGATGGGAACGGTTGAATTCAAAGAGGCCGTTTTTAAGGTCCGGGGGGCACATTTAGGCCAAGAAAGTAAAGATCAGTATGAGGTCAAGAGAATAAGGATTCAGTATGTTGTGTTTTGCATAGAATAACTACGACAGTACGGTTTCATTGCAGTAAACTATGGGATTGTTCCATGTCAACAATAAAGCAAAAGCAGATTCTTTCTGAGAGCGTGGCGAGTAACGAACACTATCAGGGCACCCGAGCAACTGAAATTAAAGCTACATCTTCCTGACCCTTAACAAGCGTCTGACCGACCTCATCTGTATTTCATAGAAAAAATCGATTTAAAGTTGCGAAAATGCGTAGCTATCAGCCACATTTTTATCGTCGCTGACGATGGGGGTGATCACACTTCGAGTGTCGATTTCAGACGCAGGCAGCGATAATGCTGATGAGTCTGCCTGCGGTTACTTGCGGTTTAAGACAGTAACCGGGTCGTTGACAGGTTCTCTCGCCGCCATAACCAGTTTGCACCATCTAATGTTGTCGCAGATGATGAATGGCAGGCATTCGCTGAGCAGCTACCCAACCTCAAAATTGAATGTATTGCACATCGAAAATCCATTCGGTTCCAGTCTATCAAGGTATGCAATTGTTGTTTCTCGACTCTATGGGTTCACTGCATTTCTTTTGGCTTTTTGTATAATGGTGCTGTCACTTGCGGAATCAAACCTCAATTTGTGTAGTGATCACATTTAACTTTATGCTGTTCGCAATAGTGCGCCTGGTTTGGGTTTGAGAGGAAAATTTTTGACACTTATTGTTCTAACTTGTTTTACTTAGAAAAACTGGGATGTCAAAGTAACGGGAACCGCCAGGTTTGGATCGCTCAAAGTCACTCCGGCCAAAAGGGGATATATTCTGTTTGAAATCGTCCTTGACGATGACGAGCATGAGGGTATTGTTGCCGAACTTTCTAGTGGAGACGAAGTTCTTAAACAGCTTGCTGAATCTGTTAACTGGAGAACTATGAACCCGTCCCTGCCTCTCAGAATCGAATCCTGGTAATCACAAAGTCTTATCGACACTATTGTTGCATTAATGATAATATCAGCTCGTATGACACGCTGGATGGCACTGATTTTGCATCTGAAGAGAGTGATGATGAGCCACAGGATACATCCGAGCCCGTGGTTGCCCCTTCTGCAACATCACAGGAGCATCAGAAACGGCTATTCGATCTTCGGATGAAGATGAACCAGGCTCGAGCTTTGAATAGGAAGCAGATTCAAGAGGAGGAGGCCAGGTTGACGGAGACACCAGCTCAACGAAAGAAACGTCTGGAGCGGGAGTATCGAAAACGTCAACAGGAAGAGAGGGAGCAGCATCCTTTAACGGTATGTGGCTGGTTCTTTCATATTATTGCTGTCATTTTCTATTTAATATCATTATGGTTTGCTCAAATAACGTTGGTACAGAAAGAGGATAAAGAACAGCAGCTTCTGCATGAGACAGCTGAATCAGTTGAGGCACAGCGTGTTCGCGAAAACAACAAGAATCCGGCTGCGTTTGGATGGGATGGTAACTGAAAATTCTATCAGCTTGTGTTTTGTTTTCTTCCTCCATTTGTTTATCTACTTTTTTCATTGTTGTATAACTCTGTTTTCTTATCATTGTTGTAGTATTCAATCAAGATGCGTTGTATCGAGCTTACAAGAAGCGTACGAAAAACATTCCTGTTGGTGCCGAAATCGATATTGTTGATGCCGAAGATGCTGCTTTGAACTACGGTCTAACCCCAAGACCATCTAATGTACGCTCCGATCGTTCTCCTGAATCTTTCATCTCATTGTTTGGTTATGTTTTCCTTTTCGGCTTCTGGTTCTTTTACTCCCGAGGTTTTGAGCTTGATGATTTGTGGTCGTTAGTTTGCTGCTTTCTCTGCATTTTTTGGCGTCACTCTAATATGGCCGGTGGTTAGGCTGCAATCGACAACATGGTAGCAGAGTTAACAGCTACACACGAAAGACGTTCGAAGTTCAGCCGTCGTCGACAGTTTTATGAAGACGAGACTGTCAGCTATATCAACGAGCGCAACAGGGTGTTCAACAAAAAGGTTGCCAGGTTCTTCGATCCTTATACACAAGAGCTTAAGGCAAATATCGAAAAGGGTACCGGATAATTTACTGTACTTAAACATAATATTCTGACCATTTTTGTTTTTGGGATTTTCTGCTTTATGGTACTGGAACTCGACTCTCGGTACTCGAACTCGACTGTCGGTACTCATACTTGACTGTCGGTACTCGTACTTGATTCTCACAACTGATGGCGTCCGCTCGTCCTGGGCTATCAGCAGTTCCACGTACCCTCAAGTTAGTCAACACCCTTTGATTGGATCCTGCGAAGTACGTTGCCGCCTCCAATGGGATTTGATCATCTCTTTCCTTTGATTAGAAATGCACTACAGCTTGGGCAGTATCCGCTATCCAGTTCTGCGAATCACAAACATGCTCCCTCAAACAACTCATTCTGCTTCCTTGGGCTCCATGATTTCACCCAGGAACTCCCAAATACTTCAAGCTATAAATTGCATTGGCTCGATGTTTTTGCAGCTGATCATATCTCTTGCTGAACTCAACAATGTTTCAGAACTAAGGCTATTGGATAACCCACGAACTGACACCGAAATCGAAACACAGCAGTATTACGATCGATTGAAGTGTTTCGATTTGCCAACAAATCTTTGGTTGAAAACGCCATTTACGCAGACCATTTCCTGTTAGTTACAGTAACATATCCATCATGCTTCATCGATCAGGCTCTTCAGGACCGGGTTCTCTAACCTCAATGATGTGAACGCCAGCCAAGCCGACTCAATATGAAGAACATACCATAGACCCAGGTCTAGCTGCGAAAGGAGATCCATTTCTACCAGTCGATCTCGATCTGGTCACCAAATCATTTTCTGAAAAGAAACAACCTGGTACCCTTGGTCCAGGTCTTGGTTCGGACAGCGTCCGCAGCTCCATGATCGTCGACGATGCTCGCTATTCTGGCCCATCCGCATCGCTCTATACGCTGAGCGACGCCTCGACCGAGTTGCCAACCCCGACGCTCTATCAGCTGGCTTTGAATTCGCCCCGTCTCACCAATACATTGCTGGTCGCCATCGCCATCTGTGGCGTCACGGCCGGCGTGATCGTCAGTGTCGTACTGGTCGAGGCGGGATCCCGGTCTCAAGAAGAATCCGACCAGGTCCTATGTGACATCCGTGGTCGCCAGCTGGCCAGGACGGTTAACGATTCTGCCTCGTTACTGTATGCGGTCGCCATGACGCTGCAAGATACAAACGATACGGCGGCGTTTCGCTGGGCGCTCAATATCTCATTGGCGGCCGGGTTTCCGACCGCAGCTGTTACAGCCTCGGTCCGAAACGGGATCGACGGCTCTGTTACGTATCCGTTATTGGCGTCGGCGAACAACAACGACCGGATCGGTGTCGATCTACGTCTGGGCGCGAACAGCACCAGCGCTGCACTCCTATCTATCAATGGTGAGCACTCGCCCATACAATCTCGACCCATGACGAAATGTGACTATAACGTTAGGACAGGTACGGAGACAGTCCGCGCCTGTATAGCGATCACGGTCGTCGCACGAGGAGCCAAATGCATCATCGTCGCTCCGATCTGCGTCCGCGATGCCGTGGGCCAGTACGCCGCCGCCGACGTGCCCGGCGCCGATATCGTCACGGTCGCCGACGATGGTGGCAGAATCCTGGCGGACGCGGGCCCAGCGTCGTTCGCAGCGCGAACGTCGACGTCGGTGTCTGTGCTGGACCGGACCTGGGTCGTGCACTGCACAGCGCCGACGCCGGAAGCCTCCGCGCTTCCAGTACCGCTTCATGTACTAGTTGGCGCCCTGGTGGCCGGTGCCGTACTGGCCCTGGACATGATGCTGGGCGTGCACTTTTCGCAAATGCGGACGACGAACGACTGCTGGAATAAGAAGGCGGTGGAGCTGCGGCAACAGAACCAGGAGATGACGATGGCCGAAGGTCACCGCATCCTGTTCGTTGAGCTGCTCTGTCGGCGCCTGCAGACCATGTCCAAGGCCATCGAACAGCTGACGTCGTTCTCATTGCAGCCGGCTGCCGGTGAACGACTGAGCCGAGATCAACGATCCAGTCTGAAACTCATGGAGCAGCATGTCAATCTCATCAACTCGATCTGCGATCAGTTCTGTAACGTTGAATCGGGTTTACGTTTCCATTATCTGTTTACGTTTCCATTATCGTTTTATTTTTCCATTATCGTTTTACGTTTCCGTTATCGGGTTTACGTTTCTATTGTCGTTTTACGTTTCCGTCTCCATTTAAGTCAAGTGACTGCTGTTTACGCGCATCTGTTTCGGGGTCAATCAGCTCCCAGTTAACGTCAACACCGAGTGCTTCGTTACTGATGATAATGTTACAGAGTGCTGGACTTAACCAATATCGACGGTGGTCGATTCCGACTCGATCATAAGCCCTTCTCGATGCGTGCCATCTTCGACCGTTTGGAGAAACGAATGCGCCCTATTGCTGAATCGAAAGGGCTTCGGTTCGTGGTTGCCGCTGATACCACCCTCCCAACGACAGCGATTGGTGATGAACGACGTATTGATCAGATCTTGTTCAATGCTGTATCAAATGCGATCAAGTTCACCGAGAACGGTGGCGTCACGGTCACCGCAAGATCCATCAGTAACAGAATCGATCACGATACCAGCACACAGTATATCACCATTGAGTTTGCGGTTACAGATACAGGTAACGTGACTTTCCTGAAACCCTAAAACCCTAACCACAGTTCAATTCCAGGCCTGGGGTTTTCGTCCACGACGATCGATACGTTGATGAACGTCAGCGACGATTTCATGGCAACTGGTGAGGTCGGTCTCGGGTTCATCACCATGAAGAAGCTCTGCGCCCTGATGGGCGGTAACGTGACCATCGAATCGGACGCCGGCACATCGTCCCGGGTCCGCCTCCGATTCGTGGTCGTGTACGGTCGCGCCTGTCTCGATTTCGAACTGGCTCTGCCGACGTCGGGAAAGACGTCGCCTCGCTCCACAATCACGACGGCGTCCGGAAAGGCCGCCATCGAAATCCTGCTCGCTGAGGATAACATGACCAGCGCCAAGATCGCCCAGCGCATGCTGGAGAACGTAAACAGTGTCGGTGTAACGTTAGTCCAGGACGGGGTCGACGCTCTCGCGGCTGTTGGTATTCCGGACCCAAGCACGAAGGTCGCCGAGTTCGCTCTCATTCTCATGGATATCAGTCTTCCCAAACTGGTAACGTTACATTTTACGTTTCTGTGGAACGTTGACAATCGGTGCAGGATGGTAACGAAGCGGCTCGTCGTATCCGTGCCGCTGGAATGACGTTACCAGTCATTGGTATGACGGCGTCATCACTACCACATCAACATCGCGAAAGCTTAAGAGCTGGAATGGACGATATTCTATTAAAACCATTCTCAAGACAACAACTGTTACAGATGATTCGATCCTATGGTAGGATCATCATAGAAGATGATACTCTTACTAGTCCTGGAGATCAATCAACAAGAACACAACCTGCTCTATGTCCTACGCCGCAGAAGATTCCTCTCCATCTCAGCTTCTAACATGGTCCAGCAATCATGATTTCCGACACCCTCAGCGTGTGACCTCCGCCTACCAACATCAACGCCGTTCAGGGAACGCTACTTTGTTGTGCAAGATGATCGTGACGGGAATCTTCAACGATGGACAATTTGCTGTAAAGTAACACAGCTGAGAGCGGGAGACAGGACAGTCAAGGGAGTCCGGGAGGCCGGGAACATGGATTGGTCAACACACAGCCGATAATTAGTCATACAGCATCTACATAAACACGCCCAATGATCCACGGTCTAGCTGCGGACAGAACCGGGGGTCGGTACGCCCTTCACACTCGACCGACTGTCAGGTACCTAACAAAGCGATCGATGGAAATGGCGCCTGGATCAAATCGATCCGTAGCTGGGACCGTACCGGCCCGTTGGCTCCAGCGTCGGTCGGAATCGTGCAGCCTCCCTGTCCCTCTCGGGTCGGGTTTTACGTTTCACCGATTAGATCCTCCTGGACCTGCTGGCACGGACTTATTGCAATAGGGCGGATTAAGCACGCGCAACCTTTCATGTCATCTCGATGATCGTCGGTTCAACGGAGTCCGTGACGGACCCGACCACGACTCGATTCGGACGTCCGGAATCCCTACTGCACAAGCTGGTGATGTCCAAGAGATTGAGAGCGGTCGTACTGGTTTGTGTGAGCATGCTTGGAGTCGGACTTGGGATCGCTATCGGTGTAGCGCTCCGTTCTGCGGACAAGCACACATCACAGACAGTATGTGATCTTCGTGCACTGGTGATCAGTAACGCAGTTAACGATATGTTGGCCTATCTGAATGCGATCGGATCCGGTATTGAAGGCGATCTTACAACCGACTACCTGACTGGTGATGCATCCCGTAGCACTAGGATTAATGTTACACATGCACAGCCTTCCTATCACAGGTGACTGTTCTCCGATCACAGACTTTTTCAATTGTTAGATGTATCCGAGTAGGGTTTAGGGTTTCGCTCTAGCAGTAATGTAAACATGGCTGGCGTAGGCCTGGATATTGGACTGATCTGGAGATGCCAAGAGGATTAAAGTCCGTGGTTATGACCGTGGCGATCCGGAATGTCACGCGCTTTCACGCACTCTATCCACATATCCGAATGATCACTTCGCAAACCGCGGACTCCGCAATTTATTACCCCATCATATGCTCGACGAGCTCGAAGCATCAGCTCGGACTTGACCTGAATCTGCCCGCACTCCGGGACCGTGTCCATTTCACTGGTAACGTACCATCTCCCGTTACACGCCCGGCAATCGCCGTCCAGGATCATCACCTGATCCGCTCCGTGGTCGTACAGAGCCACGGATTCATTCTGGTCGGAGAACTATCCCTGGACGACGTACTGGCCCTCACGGATATCACGGTCCGCAGCAACCACAGTCGCGTGCTGTTCTCGCACATGTCGACGTCGAGGACAGCGTTGGCGGCCAGCACGACCGTATCGATCGCCGGTCGTCCGTGGCCAGCTGTCTGCTGGGCTTCGGCCAGTGACTCGGTCGTACCGGAGCTGCTGGGCGCCGTCTTGGTCGTGTTGACGTGCGTCCTGGTAGGGCTTCTGTCGTTGAATCTGAATCAGGCGCGGACTGCGCTCTACAGAGCCCGGAGTACGCCTTCTTTCAATCCGGGACTGCACTGTTCGGAAAACTTTCGTTTCTTCACTTTAGCATCGTCCTTTTGAGATCAAAAGTTTCGGCATTTTTGGTAAATTGCATTTTTTTCAATTTAACGTTTTATGTTTCCTAATTTTTATGATTTTTTTTTCTTAAAAAATTAGACGGCTGAGATGATATTCAGGCAGCACCGAATTGCAAGGACATACTGGCTCATTGGCGGAGTTCCTGTGCCAAAGGTTTCTGGAGCCTGCGTGCGAGGCCGAGGCCAATATCCGTACGGTGCTGGACCATGATGAGAAATGGCCCCAGCTGGCTCTTGATCAGAGACACGCACTGATTAACTCCGAGCATCAAGTCCGCATTCTACGCTCGATGTGCACGCAGTATGTCCTGATCCATGCTCGTGTGTCACGGACTCCGAAACTATTTCACCCAGGATTGTGGATCTGTGCGAGCTGGAATCCGGCGCCGCAACTCTGGACTTGAAACCGTTCGATGCTGTCGATCTGTTCCGGACTGTCGAGCGAGATTTCGCTTCCCGAGCCGAAGCTCGCGGTGTCCGTCTGTCCGTTCAATTGCCGCCGTGCTTACCTCGGTTCCTTATTGGAGATCGGCATCGTCTCGAACAGATCCTGTTCGATGCTCTCTCCAACTCCGTCACTGTAACACCGCCAGGCGGCATCATCCACGTTGATGTCCGCGTGTCGGCCGTACTGGACCTGCGATCCGTCCAGCAACGTGTACAGCTGTCGGTTACAGTCACGGATTCAGGTATCTTATTTACTGTCATCACTGTTTTCGAGGTGCCGAATCTTGAAAACCCTAAGCCCTAACCATTCTCCGTTTACTTCGATTCCCGAGTGCGGCCAACGACTGACACGGTTTTGTGGGTCTTAGGTCCCGCCGTACCGGACCACATTGTTGCGGAGATGGGAGATCCGTGTACGAGCCTGGTCTGTAGTCCGAAGTATGGCGGGCTCGGCCTCCTGACCATCAAGAAGCTCAGCGCTCTCATGAACGGCACCATTAAATTAAAGACCAGGCCCAATCGTCTCACAATCACCCTTCAATTTCGATATGAACGCCGACGGACAGAGCCCGGGGGCAGTACGCCATCCGCCAGAATTTCGGCGGCATCATCAACATCAGCAGCTCCGCGGACCCCGTCCGGCATCCTGCTCGTGGTGGGCTCCGATCTCGAGTCGGCTTCGTTACTCCGTGCGGCTGTCGGGGACGCCCGCGGCTGGCAACTGCAAATGATCCGTGACGGAGATGACGTCATGCGGGCCCTGGACGTACCGGCCCCGGGGCGGCCCGAGACCCGGGTCGCACTTATCGTCATTGACCTATCTGGCACTCTCGTTACGGTTTGACATTTTTTTCCATTTTTTTTGTGGCTTTCAGCTGGAAAGTTTTGCTTTCATCAAAAGCTGAAATCGTTCGTTGCAGAATGGAGCCGAATTGATTGGACGGATTCGTCAGGCGGGTTTCAGAGTACCGATCGTGACGCTGTCGGTGGCTACAGGCGATAAAGGCGTCTTGATATCGGCAGGATCGGACGCTGTATTATGGAAGCCATTGTCTCGTAATCAGATACAGAGTCTAATCGAGTCCATGAACGTGGACGCCCCTGGCCACCGACCCCAACCTGCGACAGTTCGTGCTGCATCCCGGACTTCGAGGGCGTTCGGGAGTCGTTTCATGCCGCAACTGGACTCGTTCGATATCATTTCCAAATCCGCAAAACTTGTCTCGAAATCTTCCAGTATTGGGTCGTAATCTGCATCAAAATGCCCAGACAATGGTATCCATCATTCCATATTGAAAGGATGTGAAAGATGACGTTGCAACATTGCAGCAAAAATGACACGATTAAAGAATGTATCACAGCTCCTGGTTGCTGACGAATCCGCTGACAGTCCTGCTGTTAAGCAATCAGTGATCATGATCGGATGCTGAATGGTAATTGTGTATGCAGAGATGCAATAAAGCATGCTCATGTTGAGATTCGGATTAGATGAGCTGATTGTCATATATCTCGAGATCGCCGTTCACATGCATCATTGTCTCGGTCAGCTCAGCTCCTACAAAATCTTTTTGCGACGACCTTATCAGACCAGTTCTCGATGCGTCCATTTTTCTAGCCGTGAATTTCGACATCTTCAATGCTCTATAAAATGTCAGATTCAAGCACGTGTAAAACCAGCGTTTATCTCAATCAAAATTCGAATATTGAAGACAAATAGACTGTTTGAGGTCAATAATGCCAGATGATACTCATAATGCGATGAATCCATCAATACAGAACAGAAAGCAAAAGGAAGAAGGCGCTCTGCGAGAGAGGGTTAAGCACGATGATGACCATGATGAATAAAGTTTTTATATTTTACTATTTATGCATGCGAAAATGCTCAACCCATCGATTTTGGTTATTTGCTGTATATAGGTATTCATGGTGTAAGCGCCATCAAGCCTGGTATTAAGGGTATCATTCTACCAAACAGAGAGAGCAGCATTCCGCATCCTGAAATCATTCGAGTGAGCAACCTTTTGGCGCTGTGAAATATTCTAAAAAGGAGTCTACAGCACATACAGAAGCGCTTTGTCCCTGTTTGTCGATCTTTGGGTTTTGTAGTCGTGTTTTTTTCTTTGAAAAAACATACGTTTTGACCGCGATTCAAAGACAGGTAATGACAGGCGCAGCCCCAACCCTATCGTAAGTCGTAACACTTCCTATCTGTTCGACACATTTGTCTTTGGTTGGTCCGATTTACAAGACTCGCTAGGCTGTGAGGCACGTCGGGAAGAGGAAAGCATCGCCTTAGACGCACGCAGGCTGGACGGCAATTTCATCTAACTTTCGTAGCCTGCAATGCCTCGGATCTCCAGTTCTTTGATCTGTAAGGATCGTCGGTTTCTATGGTGACCTGCATCAACGGTTCAGGCGACGGATTCTCCCAAATCAGGCTTTTGTACAAGTGTTTTGTGGTTATGAAGACGCGCTAGCATCTGATGCTCCCTCTGTTGCATCCCATTCAAAACCTGAACCGTCTCCAGCTCCGACAATGCTTGCGAAAGGCGAGCATCTCGCTTGCTCACAACATTCGAGTCAATTGTGGCTGCAAGAATGCGCCCAGGTTACCAAATACTCATTGAAACAGTTGAGCTTTTACAAGCTCTGTTTGATTGCTTTTGTAGTATGAAGGTTGGGTTATCATCCAAAAGATTCTTTAGAATTGCTGTGTCACCATTCACAACAAACTTTCAACAAACATTGATGAGATTCATCACCAGGGGTTGAATGCTATCTCCGACGAATCCAAATTTGCATTTTGCTGTGTCGCTTGTTATTTTTTGTTTCTGCGCGATCGTGCTGCAAGCCGTCTTCAAGCTCGATAATCAGGATTCAAGAGCAATCTTGGTTGAAGCCAATGCACTGCCTGCGGGTGAGCCAGCTGAGTGAGTGATCTCAATCCGAATCAGATTTTGCTGATCCCGATAACCTCGATGTGCTGTTAAAATGACTTCTACCGGCTGCAAGTAAACTGTATTCCGATTCGGGCTGGCTACTAACTCCCCAATTGACGGATTTTATTGAACTTTGCTAACATCCAAATTTGGAACATCCTGTCCATGGAAAACAAGATCGAGCGCAACAAAGCCAACGCGCTCATTGGTACTATCGGAACCGACACTTGAATAGTTCTCAAGTATGTGAATGGGTTGCTTTCTATGCACATACAGCACAATGTCTTGCGTTCGCGAGGAATCATTAGAGCTGCGGCTTGTTCAATCTGCAAGAAGCCATGTTGTTTTAGAAGTTGTATATTGGCCTGCCTGCAGAGGCAGAAGAAGTTGCGCACTCGGCAGCAATGCTTTCCAAGAATTCGAAACCACATCGCGGTCGTAAAATTATTCAGCAATGCATATCACGATCAGACCGGTCCCCTAGCTCCACGAGTTCTAGTCTTCAAAACGTTCTTAACTGTGGATTAAGGTCAATCCCAAATTCGTCCTGGACGATTCTCACCATTCGCTGCCGCCAGACCCGGAAGGGCAACTGGGAACTGTGCAGGCAGACCGGAGACAGCCCTACCTTGTGCAGCAGGCAGAACCGTATTTGGGCCTAATGCTGAGCAAGATCGACTCCTTAACGTGCAAATCGACTGCCGTGGAAGCAGTCATTCCTGCACCGATGCTCTCGAATCGATTGCCGAGGAATGCGGTCGAATCGACTATCGAAGAATCAGCCAGGACCTTCAGTCAGCGGCCATTAACCCTATTGCTGAAGAGTTCCTGAACTGGTACCAATTCATAGACATTCGTTGCTAGCCACGAAGAAATTAATCAATGCCATTTAAAAGTCAGAAACTTCACAGAAAAACCAAGCGAAAGTACCAACCAAAGAGCATCGGCAACTCTCTGGCTGAATAGAATCTGTTTCAAGACAAGATCGATTGTCGGTTGGGGAAATCGCTTGACAGCACAACGAATCTGGTATTGAAAAACAAGTAAGATCGACGTTTTGGTTCCACGTTTGCATTTCCATACTCATTCTACGACTGTAAACTGAAAAGATTACAAACATTCTTCCATTCATGACATTAGCAGCAGCAGCAGCAGCAACAACTAAACGGAAGGTAGGCGAGTTCCACCTTATCGGCAATTCAACAAGTTCCCTTGCTACCAACGAACGATTATATAAACGATGAGGGAATGAGAAATAACTGGATTTTTTTTAAGATCATTTCGATAATTGCTTGACCATGTAAGGCCCTTCGAGTTCATATCCAAGCTTTCGATAATAATGCCGAGTACCAACTCCAGAAATAACAGCGATCTGAGTCGATCCATGCTCCTCTCTTGCGATACGTTCCGCTTCCTCCATCAGCAGCCGACCAAACCCTCTATGCTGCTGCAGCGTGGTTTGGGCAGCGTCTTCGGCGAGCGTGCTGTCCCCAACAGTCACGGCCGTACCGTACACGTGAAGCTCTCGGATCATGGACGTCGGGCTGGATACCAATTCGGGCCGATACGTATGCGGGCCGCATCTGAGCGAGTTGAATGAAACGGGATAAAGATACGCCCGAACTTACTTTCGTAACCGCAGCATGCCAATGAGAGTATCTTGAACGGGGTCTTCGTAAGATAAGAAAGTCTCCCAGCCGTCGTTGGCGACGAAATCACGTCGAATCAGCTCAATCTGGTTCGGTACCAGGTTCTGATGGAGCGAGCGCATACCGGCCTCTCTGAATCTCATTAGAATCATGACGGTAAATCGTGACAGTTGAGATTGCAAACAACGAACATAATCACAGGAAGCACACAACGATAGAATGAGATCAAAGAAAAAGCACAGAAAGAATAGGAAGCAAAGCATGTTGACACCTTGTGCGAACATCACGACAGACCAAACCCAGGTCGTTCATTCGCTGCAGAACACATTCACGAAGGTTCCCGGTCTCTACGCCCGATGTGGTGACAAGAGGAAGCGGGATATCACGTTGGATTCTGCGGCAATCAATGAGAATACCGTCAGCAAGAACACAGCAGCATTACCGGTAGATACGGGTCCAAGGCGGAACCATAGCTAATGCTTGGGCCAACAAATCGATCAGCTGCTGGGACGAATATGGCTTATAGATGCCGGCCTTCCAAAGTTCGTACAGACCCGTGCCTCGAATGACTAGGGTTGGATAGATCTTGAGTCCATCGGGACGGAAATCCGGATTCTCGAATAGCTCCCGGAACGAAAGCAGATCACGCTCCATACCGACATTCGGAAGATCCGGCATGATATGAGATACGATTTTGTATCCAGCATCCTTTGCAACCTGAAGCGATGTTAGCATGTTTACAGCATAAAGCAATGAGTAAAAGTAGGCTAAGATTGGCGAAAATACTATTCCTAAGAAATTAGAAATTATTGAAGAAAAATGGCTTAAAATCAAAAAGTTGTCAGAGAAAGCATTACTTGAAAAGCTTGGCAGACAGCTTGAACAGTGTGACCACGGTTGGTATCGCGAGCGACATCTTCATATACAGATTGGACCCCGATTTCTAACCTCGTACAGCCATATGAAAGCATGGCAGAGACGTGAGGACGTAAGCAGTAATCGGGACGGGTCTCAATCGTGATGCCGACACACTTTCTACGTCCTTCTTCACTGTAGCGAACAGCTTCCGACACCGAGTTGCTTTCATGACCACTAACGGCGTCATGCAACCGAGAAACAAATTTCTCTCTGTACTCTTTTGACAGCGACATAAACGTCCCACCCATGATAATGATTTCAACCTAAAAGACGTGTGAGTTCAGAAAGAGCTTTAGAAGGAAGAAGAGAAGTGGGAAGAGGATAAACATTGATTACAAAAAAAGCATTGAAAATGCTGGTAGTGAAAACAAAGAGCAATTCGATGCAAACCTTATCGGTGGCATGCCCAAGCGATTCAAGCTGGTCAAGACGCTCTCGGCATTGTTCATAGGGGTCGTATCGGGCTCGAATTGCACGAAGAGAAGTGGGCTCATATCCTGAGCGTTGCGATTAAAACTCCATACCAAGGAATCCTTACGAATCAACAAAACAACCGATGCACTAACTTAGCAAGACCAAATTCGAAGAGAGATATTTTAACATAGCGCATAATGTTAGAGATGAAGCCATATGCAAAAGCTAAACGAAATCCAAAACGAAACGAAAAACAAAACTTTGAGATTATAAGAAAAAAAGTATTGTTACCGGTATAGGACTGTGTGGAATACTCGAAATCGCTATCAGGTCCACCAGGGCAGTAAACACATACATTGCCGGTCATAGCGATGTGAGGGCAACGATGAGGCTTGCACATAACAGCAACAACGGCGACACCGGACGCGGTTCGAACTGGCTTCGCTTTCAGAATCGGAAGTAGACGAGAGCGCCAAGGTTTCGGGCACGCGGCGACAAGCTCGACTCGTCGTGGCTGGTCGCAATGCTGCTGCTTGACGATATGGCGACAGACCTGCGATAATGTTTAGTCGATTCTCTCTGAAGAACGGAAACTGTCGAAATAATGGGTTCATTGACCATAAAATAAAGGTGGAAATGAGAAACCGACCAAAACGTGGCAGGAAAAGAATCGTCCAGAAAGGTTTTCACCAAGACTGAACGCAAACAAAAACAATTTAAAGCAACTACAATTGAGCTCAAAAGACGAATCAAGCAACGAAAACAGAGAAAATCGCGAGCGTCGGTATTGGGGACCTGATGGATGTCGATTTTGTGAAGCTTCGTTCCAGATTCAATTCGACGAATCACTTCATTGATAACAAGAGTGGCAGCCGCAACACGGCTGATTGCCGGTTTGGACTGGTTGTGTTGCCCGGATTGACGTTCTGGAGCCAGTGGAGGCAGCCCAGGGTCCATCACCGTCGTCATCAGAGAACAGATCTGGCTGCGACAATCTTCGAACTCAGACGTGTCACGGATTCCGAGGTCAGGCAATTGTTCGAAAAAACTGCGCAGCCAAGAAAATAGGCAATATTTTCGTGTTCCGCAAAGTGCGACGCAACGCACAACGCACTCTTTTTTGTGCGCATATAAATATTTGTTCGCTGAGTCGAAAATGTGCGTCTGAGAATGAATCTCTTTTTTCTTTCATGGAATATCGTCGAGTGTGCCAAGTTCCATTGTGATAAGCATGTAGTCAAGATGATACTGGAATCAGCCCAGATGCTGTATACTGCCCATCACTTGCTCAACCTGGATGATAGCTGGAAGCAGAACACCAAGCCCTATCGTGTTGTCCATAAGAATCATCCAATGAGTGTTTGGGCGCGAACCAATACTGCCAATTACAAATTCATGGCCGAAGTGGGATTGCAACTATGTCGTCAATTTACAGGTCGTTATCAGAAGATTCACGCCACTGAAAACCAGCTGAATTGGCTCCTGAACAATCCTCCTCCAACGTTGACTGAAGCCAAGAATTGTTCAGATCCACCTCTTTGTATGCCAGACTTTTGTAAAGTGAAACCCGATGATCCAATATTCTGCTACCGATTATTCTATATTCTGGTTAAACACCCGTTTGCTACGTACCGAAAAGGGGTTGACGCGCCCGAATGGTTTACGAATAAAACCGAGTGGAACATGCTGACTAAAGAACAGCAAGATAGTATTTATGAGGCGATGGAATCCATCAAGAAAGAAGAGAAAGCAAAAGAAAGAAGGCGAGCTGCCAGGAAGCGCAAGCGCGGTGATGACGATGATGAATAAAGTCCTGTATCTTATTCATAACATGCCCAACGCAAGTATGCATTATCATGCTGACATATGGATCCAGATAGTGGTGATGGTGACGATGTGTGATAGATCTGAGCTTGACAGATCGAGGTAAGACAGCTTGTCGTATGCCAGGGTCGGTGTGGGCTGGTACGAGGATTTCTCGTCATTGGTTCTCTAGTACAGAATTAGTTGAACTGAGAGATGTAGCAGACCGGCAAAGCAGCACCATCAAAACCATCGTAATGAGGATATAATTCTACCACAAATGGGGAAACATTCTGAAATTAATCGAGTGAAAGCCGTTTTTGCAGGCACGACTATCCCAAAACGGATCAGATGCTCAGAATGAATCTAGATGGGCTCGAGTCTGCGAACGAACGATCCAGAAACGTCTTCAGATCGATGTTGAAATGGTTGCAGTAATGTGTTAAGAGCTGCTGTCAACAGTAGGCACAGCATTGAGCAAAGAACGGCTCTCTATATAGACCTGCTAGAACTTGATGACTGTGATAACAGCTAAGGTCAAAGTATAGCATTGAATTCGAACTAATCTCTGATGGAGTCTTTACACGATATAAATCCTGCTCCTGAAGGCATCGCCTTGCTGGTAGACTTGATGAATCGTTGGGCTTATCTATCGTGAAGCTTCCTGGAGTGCAAAGCGGAAAGATTGCATGATTTTTATGACTCGTGTTGCTCAATATTCCACTGCCTGAGCAATTGGGAAATACAGACATCTTTTTCGTGAAGTTTGAGGGATGGGTCGCCCTAATTCTTCGCCGGGAAAAATGGCAGTTGATTCTGTCATGAAAAAAACTCGAAATTCTAGTATCGGCCAAAGCAGCCTTCAAGTTCCCATTATGGAAGTCAGGAATAAGTTATTTTCAAGAAGGAAATCGAATAATTTTGATTCCGTATCCCTGTTGTAAGCCATCTGGCTGTACTGGCCCTGATCGCCAATGGTTTGCAACGCGGTCGCACAAGAATGATGACATTTTTTTTCAAGCCAGACAAGGATAGAATCTGATTGAAGCCTTCGTAGGAGAAAATTGTCTCAGCTTAGTTGAGTGGCCGTCAGGATCTTATCAACCGGTAGGTCGTTCTCGTTTTCTGGCTGAAACCACCCAACACGATGCTTTGAGCTTCACAACAGATCTTCACCTGTCCTATCGTCAATCACTACTACAAAAAGAGTGTCGGTGATCATGGAAGCTTTCTAGGGGTCTGTCAGCAAGCTCCCTATTTCTGACCAGATTCACGACACAGAAGAGAGAATCATCACGGCGTGACGGCGTCCGCATTGAAGAGTCCCGGAATCGCCCATTTGCAAAGTGTTCTTCATTGACAACGGCAATAAAGAATGTTTGCTTTACCAACCAACTCTATCCAAGATAAATGCTTCCGAAAATCCAATAAAATCTTAAGCCCAGTCCGATATTGTGAATATCAAGAAGAAAGCACCTGATGAGCCATGATGTAACCTATCATTCATATAATCGAACAAGTGCAATTGAATCGAGAAATCCCCTCCTTAGCTCAGTTGGAAGAGCGGGGCACTGTAGTTGTGCTGTAATGCTCAGGTCACCCGTTCGACCCGGGTAGGGGGGATTCCTTTTTGATTTCTGCTTTAAATCAAGGAGAAACGGATCTGAATGGCAGAATGATTTTTTCCAGCACTGACCAGTATCATGGATGCTGTCCAGCGACTGTTTCTAATGCTTTGGTGCAATACATTTCAAGCTGCTGATTGACGGCCATGAAACAAGCTAACAATTTCGAGCAATCTTTGATATCTTCACAAACAGTTTTTTTTTTAGATCTCTGGGGGTCTGGCCAGCGCTGAAATCCTCCCTAAGATGGCTCTGTTCACGAGTTTCGTGTTACGTCGGCAAGGATGAAGACCGGTCAAGCAGAACCCGCGTTGTCGATGGAGTTACTCGATTTTAAATCAGCTTTTTCAATCATTGAATCGCATCCATAAACTGCAATGCGTTTTGGGGATCTTCGATTCGATCGTGGCATCCATCTTGCTGGAATCCCCAAGACTAATTCTGACCTAAGAGACGCTTTTGTCTGGCCAAAATGTGACCTGTTTTAAAAGTGATTCTGACGAAGGTAAATATCCGTTCGTAAGTTCATTGCGAATGGTGTAATTCAACATTTGAACCTTATGAGGTATAATATTTGCTATGAGAAATAAAGACGGATTTCATATCCAATGACAAAACTATAATTTCTATGGATTTTTTTGACCGTGTTTCAATCTGGACTGATCCGGTCGGATTAACCCGGGTCTGAGTCCGTGACCGATCTGCCTTGCTCTAATCACTGGCTGATTCTCTAGTCGGTATTCTAATTAGAAGCCGTGCCCTGGCCCAAGCGCCCTCCCTGATGCTTGTGGTCGTACTGGTGCTGGCCGTACAGACCGTCGCATCCCAGCTCAGGCTTGATGTGGATCCGGACCCCTTCGCCACCGAGACCCCATCCTATTATCGTGATTTCGCCGATTTTCTGGACAACGAGGCCGTGGTCTTTGGTCATGACAACTCGACGTCCGTTCTGGAGTTCCTGGGCCGGTACGAGTCTGAGACGCGCAGCCGGATGTACCGTTGCATTCATATCAATTATAAGAACGCCCAAGATTCTCGTATCTGGGGTAACTATCAGCGAGTATTATCATTAGATCCGAAAGGGTCTGAAATATCCGAATATCTTTCTCAACACGATCACGAAAAACTGCTTGTGAAAGAGATGCAAAAGCTTAGAAAGTAAGCCTACTACGCTACCTGTTGTCCCTATCGCTGCTTTTGCTGTTGAAACGTTTACGATATTGTTCGCGTGATTTCGTTTTTGTTGGAATTTCATGGTGTTTGTACAAACCGTCATTTCACGCATTAGGGAGCTAGACGAACGTGGCAAGCCCAAATGGCGTGAAATGCTGAAGGTTGCTTCGGATTCTGGGATCTATTCGGCCTTCCGATCCGCCGTCCATGTTGTTGCCAAGCGATCTAAATGTCAGTCTTCGGAAACTATCAAGTACATAATGCGCAGTCTGGATGCCATTCCCAGTCCGGATTCACATTCCGACATCGCATTATGGACGTCCCTCTTCATACTTTTAGAAAAACCCGCCAAAATCAACGAGTTCATGTACATCAGGTTCCTAGAAAACCCAATGTAGGTCTTCTGAGACGTGTCCGCAGTTGCTCACGTTTGCAGCGTGTAACGTTTCCACTGGGCTTACGTTTCTACACGGAATGCTGCCATTGGGCGGACGCTGATTTGCGAATGCTGACCGGGTTTGTTAGGGCTCGTAGTGTCTGGATCGAACCGGATTGGCTGGAGTATGCGAGGCGGATCTCGGAGCGCTCCTTGACGTTGTCCAAGCCATGTCGTGACCTATTCGTGAACCAGTCGCATCACTATCGCTCATTTCACATTGTATTGGACTATATGAAACCTGAAGATCAAATCGAACTCGTTGACGAGATCCTTCAGCACATGTACGTTACACCTTTAGTCGCTTTTTCCTTGATTTTTTTGTTAGTCGAAATCTTTGCACACAAGCGACTACTCTCATTCTGATTTCAAGTTTCGGCTCTGTTTGTTACGTTTCATTAGCCGCATCTGTCTGTATTGTTCATACGTTGTGTCTGTATCAGGATCGAAACTATGGTCATAGCTGTGACTCCTGAGCCGGATATGAACTATATTCAGTCCGTCTACGATGCTATGTTTAGGTTCAATCTAATTGAACCTATTCTTGAACGACTTCTCAAAGTCGATCTGTACGTCTCTCATACCTTATTCATTTCTTTGCTTCAATCGTCTTTGATTGATTTAATTTTTTCTAAACTTGATTCTTTTGGGTATCCAATTTCGATATTAAGAAACATCTTCACGATATTCCCCCTTTTTTACCATCTGTTGTTTGTGAAGACCTTCAAATGCTGTGCGCAATTTCCAAGTAACGTAATGCTACAGGATTTTACGAAAGCCGGTTATGGGTATCGTCTTCACCATCATTTGCCGTTTGATGGATTTCACGGATCCTCAGCTAGAACCTGTCCTTCAGTCTCCAGTCATGGATGACATTGCCCAGTTAATAGCAGCGGTCAAGCCTTCCATTATAGTTGACCCAGAACCCCTAGTCGCCGTACTGCCCCCAGCCGAGGACGATGATAACAGGTCACTGTGCTATAGGGATCGGATCATCGTGGAGCCGGCTGTTCAGATGGCCACCATCAGGGACCGGGTTCCAGCAACCCAAGGTCCAGTACGCCCTGACTCCGTACGGGCGGCTGAAGACATTCGCATGTTACTAAGGCAAAAGGGTCTGCAAGCGCCTCCTGAGAAGCGGCCTCCAGAGCCTGCACCGGTCTCCGTCCGGGAACGTACTGCTCCCCGCTGTGGCGAATGCGCTCGGAATCCGGAGCCGGAGCATGGCGTGTCACAGCAACGTAGTCCGGAAGTGGATGAGACAGAGCTCGCGGAGCAACCCCCTTCGATGGAGCAGCAACCCACCTCTAAGCAGAATGATAATGTTACAAACCATCATGAACCCGAATCCAACCTACAGCCATCATCTAATATGCTCGAGAATGTGGAATCACGTAGGTGATATGATGTAACATGATTATGTGGCTAACTGACGTGCTGTTTATAGGTCGATTTCAACTGATATTCATGATAGTAGCTGGATCTACAGTGATAGGCAGTATCGCATTGTTTCTAGCTAAAGCGAAATTTCAACAAGACCCAACTAATGATGATACTAATGATAGACATCTTCGTCATCATCATCATAACTTTATACATACAGACACTGCCAGGCCCTTCACACCTGGATAACCAAATCATACAATATAAATACATTCGTATCACGTCCATGCTGCTTCCACTGTAGTTGTGCTGGACGCTCAGCCCTGCGGCCACGATTGCAGATCGCCACTGTCATTTGCTGCATTTTTTTATCTGTTGTGATTCGCACTTTCCCCTAAGCGGTAATGGATGGGTTTTCAAGGCCATCATCACCCCAATCTGGTCAGAAAGATGAGTTGAAGTTGGTGTTGATCAAAGGGAAATTGTTGAGTGATTATGGATAGTTTATACAATTATTATATTGATTAGATATATGTGATTAATACATTTCATGTATAGAATCTATGCAGATGTATAGTATGGTGTGTGATGTATGAAAACATCATCATATGATTCATACTTCATACATTGAAATCGAGATATTGATAATATCACGAGGACAGTAAAGACCACTGTACATGCTCCTATTAGAACGAATATGAGGTTATATGAGCCTATACATGGAGCAAATCAGAAATGATACAATTAGGTAACATTACAGCACATACTCGGGTCACATTCATCATCGGGTTTCGGACTAGTCACGGGCTTGACCGAGTTCCGATAACAGCCACCACTTGGAGCGTTACACTCAACAGCGGGTTCCGTTACATTCCTCTCCGACTGAATTAGTGGTAGGTTTGAAGCCGAACAGTCCGCCCAGCCATTCACTCTATCAGGCTCGAGATTCGATCCGGAATCTTCTCCGACGTCAACAGGTCGGCAATGCGAACTACAGTCAGTGTCGTGAGTGGGATTCGGAATTACAGATGGTGGTGGATCCATCAAGTCCGGTGGCGGACTTATACCGACTGGTGGCGGATTAAAATCGATCCGAGGCGGATCCATGATTTCTGGGGGTTGCTGATCAATGCTGTCTGGCGATGGATCAATGTTGACTGGCTCGAGTTCCCGCGTATCGGCTCGGCGCGTGCCATCCGCCCGTACCCGTACTGGCCCAAATTTTAATTGAAGACGATCGACAGGATGGTTGACAATGTTGTATGAGATGAGGCGCTTGTCCGCCGTATTGCTCGCATGAACGGGTGGAGGTGCGGTATCACGGATCGGATCGGGCGGAGTAACGTCATGGACAGGGTTAGCCGGTGTAACGTCAACATCCGGGTCGGGTGAGGCAATGATCGTGTCTGGACCGGGTGCTGGGTGACCGTCGGATTGCGGGTCCGGAGTTGGCTCCAGTAGAGATTCAAGTGCGATTTGGTCCGGGTCGGTAACGAAACATTGCAGACGCTGAAGACGGCTAGTGCCGGGGCAGTACCACGGACAGGCAAATTCCCGTTTGAGACGCTGAATAAATTGACGAAAGTAGGTGAGCATTTGGGTGCGCCCTGGACTGGTTATGTCCGTAACAGTATCCGATAGAGCCGCATCTTGTAATCGGATTAATGTCAATGTCTTACTGTCATGATCATACAGATCTACGAGGAAACGTTAGCCATGCTTTACGGAGCCACGTTACAGAAAAGATCAACTGCAACCCGGAAGTCTCTGCCAGCAACCAGGCATATCAAACTTGTTCATAATGTAACGAAAAGTATGTAACATAATCAACAAAACTTGTAGAAAATCTTGAAAACAAAACGGGAGAGAATCGTAAAAAATTGCGTGACGAAGATGGCGATTGGGGACTACATACAGTGACGTGGATCAAACCGTGCCAATGATATCCCGGACTCATGCAGGGTCTCAAACAGGCGTACGGACTGCGTCACGAGTCCGACCACGAGCTCGACGGCCTCTTCGAACTTCTCCGGAACCACGATACGATCCAGCGGCTGACCCACCGCGCCGTCCAGTACGACGAACACCCAACGATTGGCCTCCACAAACTCGCGCGGACGTACGACGCTGTCGATGGGCGCGACCTTCAGTCGACATAACGCATCCAGTTCGGACTGCGTTCGGACGAAGGCGACGTCGAATCGCGCTCCGTCCGGATCGGACCGGTAACATAACTCATGTGCGCTTAAGTAACGGAATTCCTGTGCGAGAGCAGCGACTTGGCGGATGGAGACGCCACGTTGACGGACTGAAGAGATGGAGATCGGGCCGTGAGTGAATGCGGATTCGGACTCCGGGGCTGGGACCGTGTCCACGGAAGCTGTTAACAACTTCGTGAAGCTGGCTCTGTTAAACTCCGCCCACTCCATATCATTCGACTGAGAATATATCGCCCCCCTAATCGTCCAACGTAAGCGACCATTTTTCAAAAAAAATCATAAAAATAAAGAAACATAGAAAGTTAAAATTGAAAAAAGTGTTTTTTTAAGTGAAAAGAAAAAAAATCGTATCCGTTCATCAATCGCTTATACAGGCTATCGCTCTGGAAAAAATTTCCAATTTTTTTTTGAAAAAGTATTATACCAAGCCTGAACGGCAGCTTGACGATCACTAGGCGTCAGGGTGGGCCGTCGGAAGAATTCCGGGTCATGATCGAGGTGCAGCATGACCAGATGACGAAGCATGCGATGGTCAAGAGGGTTGGCGTGTCCCTGGCAGACGAGATTGGCGAGGCGAATGATGTACCGTTCGGAGGCGGCGGCGTCCGCGAATAAGGCTTCGAACTGGGTGACGGCGTCCTGAGCCAGATTCTCCTCGCTCATGAACTGGAATAGGTTCTGCAATGTCGGAGTTAACAGGTCGATCAGATTCGCCGAAATACTCCTACATTTTGTTTTCAGAAAAATTCTGCAAAATCTTCGAAAAAGAATTAAACAGAACCAACAGCTGAAAGAAGAACAGAAACATGAACATAATTTGTTACAAAAAATATGAAAAATTGCAAATAGACGAACAGATGTGATAGGAAGCGTCCCATATCGATGGGGCCCTCCATCAAATTGACGACGTCCTGAAATTCCAGTCCATCATGGAATCTGATTAGAAGAATGGCAGATTCGAAGGCGGATCGATTCGGATGTGCTCCGAACTGTCCATCGCAAAACGTCTGAAATCCTTGATCGTTGATGGTGATCATGGTGCAGTCGTGAAACACGAGAGCCCAGATTAATGGGTCCAGATACTGCAGGGATTCATCCCGAGCAAGACATTGGTCCGCATATGGAGATTTCGCAGCCATTTCACACGCCACTTCGATATCAATCAAGCTGCTCCTAAACAATGGTAATGTTACAAATCATGGCAGATTCGGCAACCTGGAAAACCCACGGAAAATTGGACTTTTCAACATGAATTAGAGCCAAAACAGGAAAACATTGCTGAAAATGGAAAGAAAAATGCTGAAAATGGATTTTTCGAAAGGCGATAAATTCTCAAGGCTGTTTTCCATATGAGCATTGGAGGTCAGAAACAATCTTAGCGCGAAAAGCAGATAGAATTTTGGTGGCTCATACAGTCATACCTGAGATAGATAGAGAGAAGAATTGGACTATTTTTACAATCTGAATATGATAGAAGGTGTGGTTTATCACCAGCTATAAGATTGCGAAATGGCAGATCTGCGAATGGGACCACAGACGAAGCCCGGAATAGAATGTTACGAACAGATCCCGCCGTCTGCATCTGCTGCACTTTCGGGTCCGAAAAATCCATACAGTTGAAGATAATAGATAGAGCGACCGCTAGCGATTGCTGACTCTGAAACCAGTACGTCCTAATACACAAATCAGTCAGGGCAGAACTTTAATCTGACGGAAATTTAACGATTGATTTAGAGAAAAAACAAAAAAGAGAATGAAAAACGACTCAAATCCGATAAAAACAATAGTAAAAATAGCACGAAAACGAAAAAAAAAAATGTACTGAAAAACTGCGAAAGTGAGAAAAAAATTAGAAAAGTCGTGGTAAAAGTGTGAAAATCGTGAGCGCACGCGTTAAATTTACAGAGCCAATCCATGATAGTATCGATCAGCTGTAGTTCATACAGAGCTTGATACACAGAACGGACCCAGTCGATATCGGGTTCCTTGACTCCATACGATACCATCATCATCATCCTGACAGCCCTCAATCAGTACATCACGATCATGATCACAATACATCCCTACATATTGTTAAGGACCCCATGCAAGATCTCGGCCTGTTTCGCGGGATTCAACCCTCTTAATACGATATGGAAACAGCGACATTTATAGGAGCGTTTGAGAAACTCGCTGCGGCTGTCCTTGGAGAGCGTCAGGGCCCGAGCCGAAATGAGTTCCGCGCAGGATTCCCACTCCGAGCTGGTCCAGACCGTCCGGTACCTACTGGACACTGAGTACAACGTTACTGGGCGTGTGGAGATAACGTTACGTGGGCCTCTCGAAGTAACGAACACCGTCATCACACGGTTTCTGTAACAGACGGAAAAGATAGAGCCAGAGTGTCGGGTCCGTGTCGATGTGCGGAGATGGCAGGGTGCGGACATAGTCGACGAGGGCCAGTAGGTCCGCACTCGATTGTCGCGTACGACCAAATTTTGGATCGGAACTGTCGTGTAGAAACGTTTGCAGTATGGAATACAGCCCGGATTGTATCGTGATCTTCTGCATCGCGTGCCAATTCCGCTCACTGCAATACGGTTCAGGGAAACGTAAACACCAGAAACGTTAGCGCACCGTTTGAACTTTTCTAATCTGTGACGATATCGGCCTTCATGATCGATCTGCAGATATTCTTTGATCTGATCTCGATCCGGATCATGGGCCAGCACTTTCCGATAATGGACATAGATGCGACTGGTAGGTTGCTCCCTGTAGTTGTGCGCCACGCACAGATACAGACAGCAACGTTGGTGAACCGTGAACTGGGCCAGAAATTTGTCCACAGAGACGGACTCCGCCCACGGATCTGGACTCGACAGATAGGCCCCGAACTGGCCGAAATACCTGAACAGTTGCGAATCCTTAATACGTAGTACTGGCCCATCCTGTCCCGGGATCCCAGGTGGGCTAGTACAGTCGTCGTCGAGCGACGTATCTTTCAGTCTGATCGCCCGCGAGTCGGCCGTATCAGAAAGTTCCGAATCGGGATCGGCGGCGCCTGAATCAGCTGAGGCCCGGGTCAGCACGACCAAAAGAGCCAGGACGATGAGCGTCATGGGAGGAAGGGAAGGCGGCCTTCCAGCAGTAGATGATGGGCTGTACGAAAACGACAGTCAAATAATAATGCAGTTCTGTCTATCACCGGGGCAGGTCGATCTTCGGATTTGCGTCGGTTACGAAGATTGCGCGGAATCATGACAAACTGAAACCCTAAACCCCAAGGGGTTCCTGCCTGATTCTTGTAGCAATGTCGTTCCTGATGTAATGTTATGTTGACTGCGGACTGCATGATACATTTAAGCGTTTGTTCGAGAATATCTGAGAATGTATACGTGGGAGTCAGCAGGATGTTTTTGATGTCAGTTTACTAGGTGACAGACATCGAGAAGGGAGCCCTTTAGAAATCCATTATTTTCTTCATCTCTGCAAATTCGCTCAATCTTAAGGCAAGCACATTTTTTCAAAGGCTGATTTTTGGGAATATTCCCTCGATAGATTTGGCTGAATAATCAGTTGTATGAAATCATGCTCTATCTGAACGATATTAACACGATACAGACGATATCACTAACTGATACCCAGCAGATTGTGACGTCTTTTGCAAGACACTTTTTTGCTGCGAAATTTCCCAAACTTAGAGATCCAATTTCTATCAGCCTTTCTCTTCTTTTAGAGCACACGATTTTTTTGTATCGGATGAGGGTTTGATCATTTGCTGATTTCAATCAGTAGGTGGTTGATCAATGTTACAGCTGTGCAAGATTCATGAAAAATGCCTCTGTTCAGGTACTCCTACTTTCATTTTCGACATTGCTGATATTTTTACCCGGTTAATGTTTTGGAAGCTTCAAAAGCCTTGACTAAAATTATCGAAACCGTTTTTCCTCACCTTCGTACAGAATTTCGGCAACTCCGCTCTTCCACTGGACTTGTTGTTGGCCTTCATTTCTATTAGCAATCAGGTTGTGGTATCATCATAGCAAACAAAATCAACTGAGAGTCTTTAGCTGTTTGTCCAGTGCCAAGATTGCCCTGTGGTACGAGAATGCCAGAGCTGCATTCATTATGTGACGGCTCAATTCATGCAGAGGTTCATGATGACAGGTGATGCTTGCTTGCATACGATAATAGAATCCTACAGCTGTAATTTCATTGACTCGGATAGTTTGGTTCTTGTTCTCGCAGATTGTTTAAGGCCTGATAATGTTCGTCTTTTGTACTTGCTGTCAGAGTAGCCTAAATTTAGAAAGGTCATTCTCCTCAACCGTATTCATATTATAATATAACTTTTGACATTTAAGGTCACAAGTGTGTATTCCAACATGATATTGAAGGCCGTGTTTGAGCTATTCGGAATATTTATTGAGAGATCACACATATCTTTCAATTTGCCACGATATACCATTCAGATATTGCTTTTGAATGTGGCTAATCGTGGACCATGGACGTTGAGTTGTCAAACCCCGTCAATCGAATACCATCAAGCGACTACAACCAGGCAACCGAGCGACTAAAAACACAATCGCAACAACCCAGCCGGTCCTGGATCCAGCTCTGGACCTAAGCTCGGGAAGTAACCCAAGCCAGGCTCATAACTGATCTCAACCAATCTGGTACCTGAAGCAAGACCACGCCCCAGGCCCAGATGCCCAATCTCAAACCCTTGCCTCGAGACCGACCTAGAACCCAGCCCAGGGCTGGACAAGGCAATGCAAGTCTGTCTTCTAACAGATTTGCTGTTACTTAATTGAATCTGGTGATTTCCTCTCATAACAAGAAAGCAGTTTGCCAATCACTATGCAGCTATATGCAATACAGCATAATTGGGTGAGCAATGGGATATTGCCGCCCAAACGAGCAGGAGAACTACAGAGAGAGTCGATCATCAAATCGGTTGGTTTTGGCACCACTGCTCAGGTGAAGCTGACCAGTCGGCGCAGCCTTTGAGGCTGTACTTGGCTGAGAGACACGCAGCCTTTGACTCTGTGGGCGCGGCCTTGCGACTTGCAATGGCGCGGCCTCGCTCAGTCAGAATCTCTTTAAGTCCCTTCTGTGCCTGTCAACTTCGACATCACTCTTACTTGTGCCCATCAAGGACTCGTCGTCGTTATTCCATTTTCAATGTCGTCAGTCGATGCAAGCATTCCGGTTCCCGTAATGTTGCCGCGGTCTCCCAGCCCTAGCAAACGGGCACCCACTCGTCGTTTATTATCAAGCCCTGGACAAAGTTCTGTCCGACCAGCTAGACCACCAAGTCCCCCAGTCACTCCTTCAAGTTCCAAACAGACCGCGTTGGGCAGGGGTAGGGAATTCTGCTAGTAGTTTGTATTGAGATATTTAATCGTTTCAAGGCATCGTAAATTTTCATTCTTATTGCCAGGATCTGATAAGTTTCGATGACTATCCAGATGTATCAGCGCAAGATCGTGCAATTATCAGCGGATTTCTCACTGGTGATCTTTTGAAAAATGGTAAATCATCATTTTGTACTTCAATTTTGTGATGCGCGTGATTGTTAAATCATTTCAGAAAAGTGGCGAGAAAAGTTCCCTTCAGGAAAATTTGAATGCACTTTGCAAGCATCTAATGAATCTCAATCTGACGAATTCGGATGTAAAGAGAAGATTGTATTCAAGATAGATTTTCAACGAGTTTCTTGTATCAAGGTACTTTGTGAGCTTGCATATCCGACTGAGCATGAATTCTATGGGTTTTCACATCATAAATCTTTGTTCAATCAATTTCTCTTGCCAAGAACTATTCCTGCCGTATCGTCTTCAACGTTCTTATTTCAGTTGCCATTTCAACATTTTTCACAATCGGGAAGTTTATTAAGTATTTAGAAAGTTAATTTCTGCTCTCGTGTTTTTCGTATGGCATAGATCAACTATTTTTTAGAGTATTACCCGACGTGTATGGTCGTCAAAAACACGTCCTGCTGATACCGGATCTGAAATCGGATCTGAATCGCCTACTAAAACTCCTAGTATGCGCAGCATTCATTCTCGCAAACGAACCCCCAAACAGAGACGCTCGTCATATCCCCAGGAATCGGAGTCACCACGTCAGGACACTCCAAAACGAAGTAATTCTTTCCCCGAAGAGAAAGCATCGACACGCAGGCAGCCTCGTCGAAATTTGGATGCGAATGGAGCTGGATTGATTGAATTGGAATCGCCTATCAAAGAGGGTCGTCGCCCGACCCGCAAGACAAACGCAAAGGAATCTGTGAAGCGTTCGCGATCAGTATCTCAAGCGACTCCAGGAAAAAGTAGGAAATCATCGGTGAAAAAGCAGAAGAAACCCAAAGTTTCAAATCAAGTATGGAATGTAGAATCCATTTTAGACCACAAAGCGGAAGGCGGAAAGGACTTATTCCTTGTGAAATGGGAGGGAAAAGACGATAAACGAAAGCCGTGGGAAAATACTTGGGAGCCAAAGGCAAATATTAGTCGCGATCTCATTGATGAGTTTTGGCAAACCCACAAGGGCAAAAAGACAAAGCGATCCACTGGTCCCAAATCGAAAAAATGAGGGACTACCTTTTCCGTTATACATTTGCATCCAAATTAAGTCATTCAATTTGACGAGATTCTCACAGTTATGTTTCTTGTGTAAATTATAGAATTTATCGTACTCTGTGATCGCAATGTGTCATGTCAACATTTTGAAATTGAAAATCCGCCATTTTTATGCTACAACTTTCTATGACTGTAGTTCAGAATGCAAATCTTCAATCAGCCCAGAATTTAGAGCAGAAACTCTTGCAGCTGATTCATGCGTGTCTCTATTGCAGCGACACCAAAATTTCATGTGAGAATGTCTGTATTCAGAAATTTTCGATTGATAGCCACAATTTGAACATGCGGTAATTCGAACGCTTCATGCATGCAAGCTGGACGTAAAATTTTGCCGTCAAAACCGATGTTCGAGAACGCAGACCCGAGATCGGTGATCGGTTTGGTGACCGGATAGTACGAGAAACTGCATGGGGCGCGGCCCTGTGGTCCGACTCTCTCTCCAGTCAGCTCTGGCCGAGTCTGATTATGGAACTGCTGCGAGTCATATGCTGCTAATTGCCTCCCTCATCTTGACCATCTTGGCGGATGCCGCCACCAACATCATCGCCGATCCTCTGCCTCAAGTATCGAGCTCGAGCTCGGCGCTCCCGATCGTCTATAACGGCACCGGCTCGACATCGCTCACATTTCCGTTATCAGCACGCACTCAATTCGCTGTTTTGACGGTGAGCGACGCCGGCGCCACCGTTAAGGTCCAGATTGCAGCAGCAGCTATGAATGTGCATCCACCATCTATGTTCCTAACCTCTGATCCCGATTACACTGATTTCGTACAGAAAAACTGTGCTGTTACAGGTCCTATGATTTCACACATACAACGCCTTCTCCAAATTCACATTATAATTTCCAACCACCGTTTTCTTTCATTTCCTGTCGAACATTTTTCTGTGAAAACAGCGCTTGAAAGCCATTTCTGAGATGTTATGTGATGTTCACAGATCTGTGCGAGATCACTCTCAATATCACGACGTCATCTCCCACGACGCCGCTCTTGGTCCGGGGCCAGCAGGGCACGCTGCTGTCGCTGAGCGAGGACCAGCGAGCTCATCTCGATGGCCCTGACCAGACCCGCATGTATGGTCTGTTTCTAAGCGAAGACGCCTTGCCCGCTCTCATCTCTATGTCACCCGTATGCGGAAACTTTCTTTGTTTTGTTTCTCAATTTTATGGATTTTATAAGTCTTTTTTTTGTGTTTTTGAGTTAGTTCTCGCTCGACATGGGCCAGTATGGCTGATTGAGTTTATATAGGTGACCGCCCTCGATTTCGATGTGACAGTGTACACATTAACGGGAGGTGGATTCTCGCAGCAATTCCCAGGCGGGCCCTCGCATCAGAAGAATGCTCATAACAATGGGCCTGAGAAGGTGCTCGTACAGAACCTGGTCGCCACGTTTGTCCGGGTCGATGTTACGCTCAGGACGCCGGCGCCCGGCGATTACGTCTTACGTCTTTACCCCAATTGTAATTGTCTTCGATTCTATCAATTTACGGTTTAATTCGTGGTTTCCTGCTTCCTTCATTTTCATGGAATTTTTAGTTTCAACTTGGAGGCCATTAACAATGGCTTTTGCACGCACTCTGGTTTCATGTTAAGATCATTTTTCCTGAGAAAAGAGTCTGTTTTGCAGAGCTCAGTTATCAACCGTCCTGCATTGATGTTCGCGTTTTGCTGTTAACGCGTTTTGACAGACGATGCGTTCGACCTTTACCAGCTATCACTGGCGGGAACGATCGGGGCCGCCTGTTTGCTTGCGATGTGTCTATTGGCATCTGTCTGCGTCATTGTTGCTGTACGTCACATTGCTTAGCTTTGAACTGCTTCTGCTTTTAAATGCTTCTCTATCCCGCATATTTGAATCTTTGCAATTTTTTCCCAATCACTTTTGTCCTGAAAACATTTTACGCTTCTTTCACTGTTTTGCTTCTGTCAAATTCGTCGTTTTAATTGCTTTCGTACTGATTAGCTTTTCAATCTTAATATTGAAACTGTTTCTGAATGATTACTGTGCAGAAGCGGAGTGCAGCTCGTGGTGCCGCGCTATTGGAATTGGGCGGTCCATTCCCTGGCATTCGTGGCCTGACAGCCGCCGATATCGATGCAGCCACAGAGAAGAAGAAAGCTGTCGATCTGAGCCTCTCTGTTGATGATTCCATGTCAGCACATTTTCTATTGCTTTGATTATTTCTATTGCTGTGATTACGTGGATTCTGGCGAAGTTTCCGATTGCGGATGTCTCGGTAACTTCTGACCTGCATTGATCAGGTGCGTGATCTGTCTGGACGACTATGCTGGCCCCGACGATCTGCGTGTCTTACCATGTGCACATCATTTTCATAGTGATTGTATCGTGACCTGGTTCAATGAGCACAAACACTGCCCGTAAGTCTCAAGTTGTCGTTTTCATGTCGTGCGAAACCCTAAACCCTAGTTTGGTTGAAGGTTTTTTTGCTGCCGTTTTCTGAAACGTGTGTGGTTCAGGTTATGCCATCGGGAAATGCCGGAATCGCCAGTCGCCGCACAAAACGTTGTATAACGTTCGCGGGCGTATTCCCGGACGCGTTCTGAGTCCATTGTGGATTTCGCAGAAACCTTTTCGGATGTAAATACATTCCGCAATTGTCACAAATCACTGCACTTTCGACGCTTCTGCGTTTGTTTTGTGCGAAATGGCTTCATCTAACTTCTCAGTTTATTATCACTAAATGCCTATATGAGAGTCCGCGCTTGTGTGAGAAAACCTAACAAAATCAGACGCCAGAAATGCAAGAAGAAGGCATGTGGGAGCGGCAGCCTACTTACCCGTTTTGCAATCTGAGGAGTGTATGACCGCCATGATGGCCGCATGCGTACCGACCCAGCTCGATAACTTGCCCTGCGATCCTGATCTTAGATTACAATGCGGATTGGCGTAGTCGGGCTCAAAGAGGCTACCGAATGCGGCGTCTTTGTCGGGCATCTTTTCTGCTGAAGCGCTGCGTGAAGCTGCGGACGCGGACCTGGCCAACGAGCTCGTCGCCGATCTGCCCGCCTTTCCCGACCTCAGTTTCCTGACAGCAATTCGGACGCCGCTGGGCGCCGCTTGCTTTTACGATTGTATGCTCGTGTGCGAGGAAACTTCCGAAAACGTCACTGGGACAGTAGGCGACATTCATTCTGATCTGTCCTTCGAAGGTCTGTCAGTAGTATCAACCGACTTCTAACCCTAACCCTAATACTTCACAGATATTGCTGTTCCTCTTGTTGTCAAAGATTATCGTGTATGCTACTCCGTATTTGCAATGTTTTAGTCCACACTTTTAACAATTTGTTCATACAGTGCCTGCCCTGCGCCGCCGTCCTTTGGCTGCTTAGCAAAGTGGTCAGTGAATGTTCCGAAGCGCGTAACTGCAAGTTATTAATTGTGTCAGCGATACCGGAAGGCATTCGGCTCAATCCGCAAGTAATTCGGATCAATACTGATTAGGGTTTGGTTTCAGTTGTGTCATCGCCTCCCCAGGCCTAGTTGGCGAGCCTTCAGTGCTCGTTTCCTCGCCATCGTTTCAGTCATTTCGCCATTCTTATCCTGCTTGATACTCTCAATCGTCTGTATCGTGCTGCTAATTGTAATATGTTTCAAACAATTGTAGAGTTCCGCTTTAGGCTCTGTGAACTTTTATAAGACCGTCATCTGACTAAAGGGGACTGGATAATTTCAAGTCCTCTGGCGTTGTGAGGTCTCACTCAAATGTAGAACTGAGGCTATCACTTTTGGACAGCTCACAGCGGTTAGCTAGCTCATCCGACCGGTATAATGCGATACTTCCAGCAAATGCATATTGGCGCCAAGAACCTTGATTGCACTCTATATACCACATTGTATTTGAGGTCAAGATTCATTCACAGACATGTACGTACGTACTCCTATATATTGTGTGATGCGCCTTGAACCAACGCCATCTCTAGATTGAAACATGGCCGAGAGACCCAAAACAAGCTCTTCCAGTTGTCTCAAGACGCTATCATCTCACTTTGCTCCAGACATTGAGGATTGCATCTTGATAATTCTAGTTACGTTTTGTTTTGGTCTAGCATATATGTGAAGAGGGACTTTAGAAAAAGGTAGAAATGTTGTCAAGCCCTTTCGGCCTGTAAAAAAAGGAGCCCCAGAAACAAAAAAGATGTGTTCGACGGGATTCGAACCCGCGCCCCGCGAACGAGACTAGCGCCTTAAGCTAGCGCCTTGGACCAACTCGGCCACAAACACATAATTTTTTATATTACACGGGAGCGTGTTCTAAACTGCTGGAATACGTTTGAAGCAGTGAGTGTATTTCATAGAATGCAATTGGAAGGCAATGCTTCGGGTTGCAGTAACGTGAATCGACGCTCTCGATATCTCAAGATTGGTCTAACAGCGCTCATAACGCTAACATTAGGTATCTGGTGAAGATGGTGGTAATTACAGAGCTAGGTCGGTCTGCACGGTCCCGCCTGAGACTTGATTGGTCCGGTCCGGTCTTGGACCTTACCGGACCGGACCCTGCCCAGGTCTACTTCGTCCAACGCAGGCCTCACATCCTGGGAGCTATCATTCGCGTGACTGGCCTCTAGAGCCTTAAGACCGAGCAGAAATTTCCGACTCCAAATCGAGTAATTCGGCTGTTATCCCATTGAAAGCAGCACAACAGATGTTGGGACGAGAAGGAATTGAAAGTTTTGTTAGAATATGTATTAGAATATGTATTTCGATGTTGCATATTCAAAAGTTAACTTGGAGGTGATTCGGGTTTTGGGCTCCAACAAAAGATGTGTTCGACGGGATTCGAACCCGCGCCCCGCGAACGAGACCAGCGCCTTAAACTAGCGCCTTGGACCAACTCGGCCACAAATACATAACTTGAGGCATCTGGAGATGATGGTGGTGAACTACAGAGATTGAACGTAATTGCTAAAAGCATTTGATCGAAAAACATACTTCATAAGAGCATCCACAGCGGTTGCG